>ML102157.1:0-132903 GCA_003697995.1 Taxidea taxus jeffersonii
CATTTGGTCTTCTATATCACTAATTCTGTCTTCTGCCTCATTTATCCTAGCAGTAAGAGCCTCCATTTTTGATTGCACCTCATTAATAGCTTTTTTTATTTCAACTTGATTAGACTTTATTTCTTTTATTTCTCCAGAAAGGGTTTTTATTTCTCCTGACAGGGTTTCTCTAATATCTTCCATGCCTTTTTCGAGCCCGGCTAGAACCTTGAGAATCGTCGTCCTGAATTCCAGATCTGACATATTACCAATGTCTGTATTGATTAGGTCCCTAGCCTTCGGTCCTGCCTCCTGCTCTTTTTTTTGTGGTGAGTTTTTCCGCCTTGTCATTTTGTCCAGATAAGAATCCGCTGTTCTCCTTGTTAAGTGAACTTGGTCTTGGCTGTATTTCTTTGATCTTCTGGGGGAGGGGCCTGTTGTAGTGATTCTCAGGTGTCTTTGCCCCAGGCGGAGTTGCACTGCCCTTACCAGGGGCCGGGCTAAGTAATCCTCTTAGGTTTGCTTTCAGGAGCTTTTGTTCCCTGAACACTTTCTGTAGAGTTCAGGGGGACGGGAATGACAATGGCGGCCTCCCAATCTCTGGTTCAGAGGAGCCGAGAGCTAGGGGCCCCAGTCTTCAGTGCGCCTTCAGAGAAAAGCGTTTAATCCCTCCAGTCTCCCTAGCCCACGTTTCAGCTGGAGAGTGCACGCGCGCGTCCGCCCGCAGACACCGCGCGCCTGCAGACACCGCAGGCCCGCAGACCCCGCGGGCCGCCGACACCGCGGGCCCGCGAACACTGTGCACACCCGCTGACCGCGCGCGCCCGCAGACCGCGCTCAGAGAAAATCGTGCCTAAGCAGTCCCGTCTCACTGGCTTCTGGGAGCGCTCCGAGCTCACCCAGCCTGTGACCAAGCGTCTCTGTCTCTGGCAGAGTCCCACCTGGAGTCTCCGGACCCCGTAGATCCCTGAGCTCTCCCGGGTCGGAGTCTCCCCGGATCTTGTGGGGACGCCTCGCACAGAGCACCGGCCAGTCCCACAGAGCACCGGTCCGTGTCACAGACCACTAGGAAATCTCGGTTCTGTCTCCGCAGCCGACTTCCCCGCTCTAATACCTGTGAGCTCTGCGACACTCAGACACCCCCGATCCTTCTGTGACCCCGTGGGACCTGAGTCCACGTTGTCCCCATGAGGTCTTCACCCCAGTTTAGCCTCTGGAGCGATGTCCCTCTGTGGAGCAGACTTTTAAAAGTCCTGATTTTGTGCTCCGCTGCTTGCCAGGAGCCGGCCCCTCCCCCTGCGGTCTATCTTCCCGTCGCGTTGGATTCACTTCTCCGCTGGTCCTACCTTTCAGAAAGTGGTCGATTTTCTGTTCCTAGAGTTGTTGTTTTTCTTCTCTTCGATCTCCTGTTGGATTTGTATGTGTTCGGAATGGTTTGATAGGCTATCTAGCTGATCTCCTGCTGGCTGATGTCGTCTCAGCCTCCTACTTCTCCGCCATCTTGATTCCCCCTTTATGATGATTTCTATGTTAACATCAGATTTCAGCTGTCAGTTTTAAATCACCTATCTTCCCAATGTGTATTATTTCTTTCTAGCTTGTAAAAATTTAGTAAACCTTCTATATTGGTGAAACTAAACAGAAATCAGAAATGATGTTTCCTATAATTATAACTGGGGTTTTTTTTGTTTTTTTTTTTATTTATATAACTGGGTTTTAAGAAAAAAATATTCCTAGACATTTATAAAACCAAATTTCTGTGCCTAGATACCTTATTTGAAGTAATGAGAATTGCCATTTAGATTTCAGAAGCCCCCTAAAACTAGTTCATTAAGTCTTATGGATCTTGAAATAATTTGAAATAGCTATAGAATTCATGGGCAATATTAGTGTTGTTTTCCACATCTTCTCGGTTTTAATTGTCTGTTTTGGAATTGGAATTGTTTGATGTATATTCATATTCTGTTGATACTTGATATGATATTGTGGCATTTTTGATAATATTTAATTAGAATCATAATTATACCAGATAAATATTTTTGTCTTAATTTGTATATAGGTCATTGATGCATCTGTATGACTTTTTTTCATTTTTTTTTCTGTAAGTTGGTTGGTTTACTAGCCCTTACTAGAACTGTTTTTTATTTTGTTTTGTTTTGTTTTACTTTATTTTCACTTAAGTAAGATCCAGGCCCAGTGTGGGACTTGAACTCACTACTCTGAGGTCAAGAATCTCATGCTCTACTCACTGAGCCAGCCAGGCACCCCTGAAATTGTTTTTTAGATGTTTATCTTGTTTTCAAGGCTAAAATGAGTCCAAAACAAGTACCTTAAATATTGATTAAGGTATTTATTTTTCTTTACCTAATTATCTTACTGGAGGTCCCTTTCAGATCTACAGTTTTATTTTTAGCCAATCTTGTCAACATAAAGGAAAAGCTCAATCCATTTAGCTTAGCAAATACTAACTTCAAATTCACTACTAAATTATTAGTTTTCTTAATTTATAAAATGTTTTAGACTTACCTAATTTTAAAGGATAATTTTTAAAGTTAGAATAAAAAAATTTCTGTGTAAAATGAGACATTAGTTTAAGGATCCATTTTTGACATTTTCATTACCCTGGAGTGGCCACAAGCATGCACTCCTATTTTATATCCCTTCGTATACCTCTTTATTTGTCCACCTTATCCTCTTTCTATTATACTCTCAAGTGGGGCACAGCTATCTGGAGTTTCCCATCATTTGTATTTCTACCTACAATTATCCCTGTAGGTGCTGCTAGATACAGACCCCCTTATTCCTTAACCACAGTGCCAAAGTGCAGATTTCTATTAAATGTAACCATAACACTAAGCCCACTTTTAGGTAGATCTTCCTGTTGCCATCACTTTAGAACCAAATAGCAATATACATGTTCTTATAAATACCAGGATGTGGCATTTTTTTGACAAGTAAAACCATGTTTAATATTAGGATTATCTTTGAATAGCCAAAAAAAGAAAAGACTTGAATATCATTTTATATGCACATTAGGATGCAGGGCATTACCTCAGTAATGTTTAGTTTCCAAATGTAGACTTACAAACTCAATTCTAATAATGGCCTTTTATTATCGTTAGATCATTTTATCACTTAGACCTGGAGTGAATTATCAGACATTTAAAAGGCTTTCTACAGTGCAGTTGGAGGGCATTATGCTAAAGGAAATAAGTCAGAGAAAGACAAGTACCATGTGATCTCACTTATATGTGAGAATTTAAACATACACAAACACAAGCCTATTGACAGAGAACAGATTGGTAGTTGCCAAAGGCAGAGGGTAGGGGGTGGGCAAAATACATGAAGGCAGTCAAAAGGTACAAACTTCCAGGGGCACCTGGGTGGCTCAGTTGGTTAAATATCTGACTCTTGGTCTCATCTCAGGTCTTGACCTCAGGATCATGAGTTCAAGCCCTGTCGACATTTGGGCTCCATACAGGGAGTGGAGTCCACTTTAAAAAAAAAAAAAAAAGTACAAACTTCCAGTTATAGTTGACTATAGTTAATAATACTGTAGTGTATATTTGAAAGTTCCTAAGAAAGTAAATCTTAAAATTTCTTATCATAAGAAAAGAAATCACTAACTGTATGGTAAAGAATATTTACTAGACTTATTGCAGTGATCATTTTGAAATATATACAATATGGAATCCTTGTTTTACACCTGAAATAATACAATGTTGTATGTTAGTTATACCTCAAAAAATAATAAAAGGCTTTCTGTAAAAGTAGCTTTAAATGTAACCTTGCTATAGATTTTTAGTGAATCATCAACTTGTTTTTTTTTTTAGTATCTCAAGTTACAACTAGAATCTTCGGAGATATAATATTCTAAAAAATGATGAGGCACCCACCACCACCTCTGGCCCAGTGATTCAGGGTGATCATCATTAGATAAATTAGGTCCCCAATTGCCATAAACTAGAGATAAATTAGAACTCCAGAATCATTTTATTTTTAACATAATTTGATCCCAAAAGGGTGATCTTAATGAGAGCATCATAATGGTTCTTAAGAAGATTCAAATTAATTTACCATGTGAGCTGGAGGGGAATGAATTGAAGCACTAAAATTAAGTTAAAAAATAGAATTAATATAGCAAAAAATGTCATAGTGAAAGCAATTACACTTATATTTTCACTAGAAAAAATAGTGGAAAGCACCAGATGATTTGTCACTGGGTAAGACTGTGAGACACATTTTCAACAATCAGAAATATAAGCCAGATTGGTTTTATAAATTAATATTTATTCTCAATAAATGTATTACATTAAATTGGTTTAAAAGTAGACTTCCTGGAAAGATTACTTTTTTTTTCTTAAGATTTTATTTATTTGAGGGAGAGAGAAAGAGAACATGAACAGAGTGGGGGTGGGGAGGGCAGAGGGAGAGGGAGAAGCAGGCTCCCCACTGAGCTAGGAGCCCAACATGGGGTTCAATCCCAGGACCCAGAGATCATGACCTGAGCCAAAGGCAGATGCTTAACTGACTCAGTCACCCACATACCCTCTAAATGATTACTTTAAAGAAAAATTTCCCTGACTCTTTAAGACTTCTATACCTCAAAGGCAAATACATTTAATATTGAACTATTTTGTTTGGTAATATCTCCATAACTCTAAAGAATATGAATATACTGCTGTATCTTGTTTAATCAATTTAAACACTACCTAACAGATTCTTACTATGAGATTTTATTAGTTTTTTGGCTCACTTATTCCTTTTCTTTTCCTCTCAATATACATATACCTTAATTTTTCTTAAAAGCACTGTCTTTCCCAAAACAAAAATAAAAACAATTGTATTTCCATGATGGCTTTTCAGATATTGTTCACTGTGAATCAAGAAATGTATTCAGATTATGTTTCCTTCCCCTATTTCGATTTTGTTAGTGGAGTTAAAGTTAACAACCTCCACCCTGCTTTGATTTGGTTTTCTTTGAACTTAGGAATAAGTCACCCCAAACACTCCAAAAACTGTAAAATGCCTCATCATAAAATTTTCCATATGGCCACAGCTTTCAACTCATTTTCAAGTATATTTTATTTTGCTGAGCACATGTCTAATGGAGACATTTGACTTCCCTACTAAAATATGACCTTGTGCAGTCTAGTCCTACTGCACAACTATCACATGGAGACTTCCTTTTAACTCTGATCTCAGGGTTTTTTTCATCTCCCTGCTGTGTTGAGTCTCCTACTCTGGATCACAATTCTTCTATGTTGGTTTATTTTCTTGCTTTGACAGCAATCATCCTCACACAGCTTCCTTTAAAAAGGTACAGGTGACTCAAATGTTCTATACTTTGAAAGTCTAAAGTACTTTTATTTTCTGACATGTGTTAGATACTCTAATGGATAAAGAATTTTAGGTTGTAAATGGTTTTTCCTTAGAATCTGGAAAACATTGCTGAAAATTCTTCCTGTTTCTCCTGCTACATTTGAAAATCTGCTTCTGACTTATCATCACTTTTATTGGACTTTACTGTTCTTTAAAATATTTTAGTGTTTCAGCTGTCCCTTATTCACCCCATTAGTGAGGGAGGAACTCATGTTCTATGATTACAGGGATGTCTGAACATGTGACCCCTGACAGTGAGCAGAGGAGATTAACACCATTTTTATTAGCTACATGTACTTACAGTCCATGGGAGAAGGATACTTCAGGCCCACAGGAGGATGCATTCTGGAATAGAGTGAAGGACAAGAAGCTGGAAGAGGCAGGTGTTTTAGTACCAAGAGGTTAGGATACCCTTCATTCCTGTGGAAGGATGTGAAGCAAATGATATTAATTTTAGGACTTGCATACCATGGTGGGACATTCCCCTTACTTTCAGCGTCGTCCTATATGTTCATGATAAAATGCTTTAAGTAAGGGTCCATTTTTAATTCTCTGTGCTGAGCATTTTTTGGACCCTATGACTCCAGATCCCATGCCCCTATTTCGGAGTTTGTTTGTTTGTTTTAATGATTGCTTTTAAAATTCCCTTTCTTTCATTTTCACTTTTCTCCTTTTGTTGGAGTTGTGTTAGCCAGATTTGGGATTACTTCAATTTCTTTACCAATTTTCTTTTCTATTTTCTCTTACTGAAAACCATCATCTTTTTCTTTTCCCTGAGAGATAAGATTGACTTTTCTTCCAATCATTTTACTATTTTATGGCTATTTAAATTTTCCAAGGTTTCTTTTCTTTTTGTCTGAATGATTTTAAAGTATTGTTTAATGCTGCTATATCTTCCCCAATATCTCTGAAGATATTACTAATACATTTTCTGCTTCCATCATTGTCACCATTTCCTTTTTCCTATTTGCTTGTTTTGTCTAAATCATTCATCCTTACATGCTGGCAGCCCATTTATATTTACAAATGAGGCACTAAAAATTGATTGGAAGCTCTGTGTGCATTGAATTTACTGTAAGGCAGTCAGATCTTCTGCCTGCATGGTATAAATCTGGCTGCTGTTTTTCTAGATCTGTTTAGGAAAAAGGGTAGATAATCAGAGACTGACCTAATGCAAAAAGTAAACTTCCACACTGCATGCCTATATCAGATATATGACGTGGAGGATAAATACAGACTGCTTTTTTTTTTTTTTTTTTTTGGTCTTTTAACCAACTTCCCATCAGGCTCTCATTTTCTGGAACAAGCTGCCCATGCTCTCATAGCACCTGGTACAGCGGTTCCTGAAGCTTTCCAGAGTTTATGCTAGCTTTTCTTTCTCCATCCCAACTTGAAGGCAATTATGTACGACTTCTTCCTCTTTGCTAAGTCATTTATCATGTATTCTTCTGCCTCATGTATTTAAATACTCTGTGCCAGCTGTGACGATTTATCCTACTTTCACTGAGAATGGATTTTGGTGTTGTACAACCTTGGTGTTTTCTTTTTCTTTTTCTTTTCTTACTATTAAAGGAAATATTTTTAAAGTTAAGATCTAGGGTTTTTAAATTCAAAAATATCCCCCCTTTTTTTAAATCCTGAGGTTGTTTCTTCCTTTGAACACTCTGGATATCACTTCCTCAATACCTAAAAAGAAAAAGCAAAAATAATAATCTAGACCTGATAGATATGTTCTAGGAGTTAAATCTGAAATGCTTTAAAAATAACTGGCATGGTGGTTGGCATATAATGTTATTTGCATCTTCATTACTAGCAATATTATCTGAATCATGTTCATTATAAGTCCAAATATCTTTTTTTTAAATTTTTTTTTAAGATTTTATTTATTTATTAGAGAGAGCAAGCACAGGCAGACAGAGAGGCAGGCAGAGGCAGAGGGAGAAGCAGGCTCCCTGCCGAGCAAGGAGCCTGATGTGGGACTCGATCCCAGGACGCTGGGATCATGACCTGAGCTGAAGGCAGCCGCTTAACCAACTGAGCCACCCAGGCGTCCCATAAGTCCAAATATCTTGGTCCTTCAGCCTGACTTTTTAATTTTTCCTTACCCTCTTTCATTTAAATGTAGGCTTTCTAAATGGTAAAATCTTTGAATTTTTATTTATTTATTCATTCATTCTTATTTATTTATTTATGATAGAGAGCAAGCACACATGCAAACTGGAGCAGGGAAGGGCAGAGGGAGAAAGAATCTTAAGCAGGCTCCATGCTCCAGCATGGAGCCTGACATGGGACTCAATCTCATATGACACTCACATCATGACCTGAGCCAAAATTGACAGTTGGGCATTAACCAGGAACAAGGAGCCACCCTTGTTCCCTGAATTTCTTTTTTATAGTTTCTATTCTTTGAGTAGCATTTACTTTCATTGTTTTAATCATTACTGTAGTGTAGATTATAAAGAAAACTTCACCTGTAGAAATTATCTTTTTTGAGAAATCCTGTCCCACAATTGTGACTTTATCCTACCTACCTTCACCTTAGTCTTTCATTTGTAGTTGGAATTTAGCATGTTCTCAAACACTGATGACCCTACTATTCTTTTTTTTTTAAGATTTTATTTATTTATTTGACAGACAATGATCTCAAGTAGGCAGAGATGCAGGCAGAGAGGGAGAGGGGGGGAGCAGGCTCCCTGCTGAGCAGAGAGCCCGACATGGGGCTCGATTCCAGGACCCTGAGATCATGACCTGAGCTGAAGGCAGAGGCTTTAACCCACTGAGCCAACCAGGCGCCCCGACCCTACTATTCTTAACCTTTCTCTTAATTTGTTTTTTGATGACTTGTTTTCCATTCTTTTAAGTCTTTCAGATCAAAACCTTGGACTCAAACCTTTGATTTCCATTTTTTAATCTTAAATCTCAGTATTTCTATTTATTACCACTTCCATGTCCTATTTCATGCCTTAATTTCTTTTCTCCCCGCAAGTGTTTATTTAAATTCCAGTTAATTAACATACAGTGAAATATTTGTTTGAGGTATAGAATTTCATGAACCATCCCTTACATACAACACCCAGTGCTCATGCACTCCTTAATCCCCATCACCTATTTAACCCATCCACCCACCCACCTTCCCTCTAGTTACCATTAGTTTGTTCTATATAATTAATAGTCTGTCTTGGTTTTTTTCTCCCCCCCACCCCTGCCTCCCACCCAGGTTCATTTGTTGTATTTCCTAAATTCCACATGAGTGAAATCACATGGTATATTTCCTTCTCTATTTCAGTTAGTGTAATACTCTCTAGCTCCATCCACATCATTGCGAATAGCCAGATTTTATTCTTTCTCGTGGCTGAGTAGTATTCATTATATATATATACATATGTGTATGTATATATATATATATATCTCACATCTTTTTTACCCATTCATCAGTTAATGGACATTTAGGTTCTTTTCAATAATTTGGCTCTTGTTGATAATGCTGCTGTAAACATTAGAATTCATGTATCCCTTTGAATTAGTATTTTTGCATCCTTTGGGTAAATAGTAGTATAATTGCTGGATGGTAGGGTCATTCTATTTTTAACTTTCTGAGGAAACTTCATACTGTTTTCCAGGATAGTTGACCAGTTTTCATTCCCACCAGTAGTGTAAGAGGTACTCCTTTCTCCATTATGCCTTAATTTCTAGTTGCTTAGGGAATAGTAGTGGTCTTCAAACAAGTTTAATAATTTCTATCCATTTTACTCTTTCAAGCATTGGAAAACATTTTTTTTGCTTCTCTTTTGGGTGTCAAACAGTATACCAAGCTCTGTAAATAAGTGCAATTGAGGTGCCATACTTTATAAATATAAATAATAAAATGATGAGCTCAAATTTAGGAATCCATTTTTTTTGCATAAAGGGTTATTCTTTAATCCACATAAAAAGTTTTGAAAAATAAATGAATTGGAAAAGTGGTTCACACAATTCGTTCTAGATACAATGACTGTGTTAAAATTTCTTCTTCATATCCTTTTTTTTTTTTAAGATTTTATTTATTTATTTGACAGAGAGAGCAAGAGAGCACAAGCAAGGGGAGCGGTAGAGGGAGAAAGAGAAGCAGGGCTCGATCCTAAGACCCTAGGATCATGACCTGAGCTAAAGGCAGATGCTTAGCCATCTGAGCCACCCAGGTGCCCCTCTTCTTAATATTCTTATCCAAAAACTTTTAGTTTCTCCATTCCTTATCAAGTACAATCTGGCAAATTCAGGCTATTAGCAATATGACCCAAACATACTTTTTAGCCTTTGTATTCCAGTACCTCTTCAGATGCTTAAACCATTTTCTAATGTACCTGGATTGCTAACAGTTTCCTCATACACTACCCCCATTTATTTTGCACACTTTCTTATTTTTTCATTTGGGGTATCCATCTAAAGCTTTCTCCTCTTACATTTCTGCTTATTAAGCCCTGTTCATTTCCTTCATGAAATATTTTCTGATGTTTTCACCCGTATGACCTCTTTTTCCTCTCACTTTCCCTACTGTATATTTTAATGTCTTCCATAGTATTACTAGTATTTAGCCTCTTTATTATATGTGTACTAGATTATAAACTCCTTGAGAACATTCCCCATTTTTTATTGTATATGTATTTCATAATACATAAGTGCTGTACTTCCTAGGCATTCAAATGTTTATTGATTTATATATGATTTTAAGGCCAAGTTAATTTTTTTCAAAAACAAAAAATTTATTGGAAGTTTTCATTTTCATAAATATTTTGTATTCAGCAACTATGCTGAGTTTAATACCTATTTTTTTTTCCAAAGTAAGTGTATTTTAAAATAACAATGAAGCCTCCAGTCCCCAGTATCATTACTGAGTTCCTTCAGAGGTCAGAATTATAAGATGTTTGCTACATGAATTTCAACTTAAACTGAATTGCCAGGAGGCAGAAAAAGAATACAGACTGTCTTTAAGGCTAAGAAGGACTGCAAATTTTCAGTGCTTCTTATTAGAATTCATATCTCAAAAAAATATGCTCTGTGAATCCACTAGTTTTGCCCTGTTAAGCATATTAAATAAGCTAGGTAATTCATGGTTTAGTGTATGTGTTCATGTGTGTAACTCATGTACACACTGTGACTTTAAAAAAAACCCACATAATACAATACAAAGTTGGTATAGTATTAATACAGAGTTTAATAAGAAATACTATAATTTTAAAAATTTATTTCTTTTTAGAGAGGGGGAGGAGCATAGGGAGAGGAAGAGAGAATCATAATCAGGCTTCCTGCCCAGCCACACCCAACCTGGGGCTCAGTCTCATGACCCTGAGGTCATGACCTGACCCGAAATCCAAGTCAGACACTTAACCAACTAAGCCACCCAGGCACCCCTAGAAATACTATATTTTTTATAATCCTTTCTGAATAACATAGTTACATAGGTAATAATTATGAGAATTATTTAAATATATCATAATCTATTCACTTTGAAGCTATTCATAAAATATTTGCATTTATATATAGTTCTTTTCAAGGTTCTATACTTCCTCATTTTAATAAGATGCAAAATGTAATTTTTTTAACTGTTATGGACTTTTTTTCAAAAAAAATTTATTTATTTGAGAGAGGGAGAGCATGAGTGGGGGCCAGGGGCAGAGGGAGCAAGAGAAGCAGTCTCCCTGCTGAGCAGGGCGCTTGATCTCAGGACCCTGGGATCATGACCTGAGTGGAACACAGGTGTTCAACTGACTTAGCCACCCAGGCACCTCACAAAATGTTATTCTTGATTGAAGTTCTTAATTATTATATTTATTTTTGTCATATTTGTTAAATTTACTATTTAGTATTTTGTTATGCCTTAGTCTGTTTCTAACAGATGTTATTTTGTAAGTCATGAGTGCAAATATGTCAATTTCAGTGTTTCTTGTAGGAAAAATATCCAAGTTTACATAGCATGGCTTGAGTGAGACCTCAACTCAAGATCCTGCAAAAGAAAGGAATGAATCCATAGTATTCCAGTCAGTACCTCTCCTGTGATTAGATTTATGCTGCTCCATTTACAACTTAATAGCTATTTTGATCATAAGAATGGAGGGATATTGTGTCTTTTTCAGTCCCCATTACAGTTTCTGTAATGAGAATATTGTATGGAAATGTTAATGTTTTATATATTTCTGACAGTAGTAATGTACAATTCTATTTTGACCTTTCCAGTATGATACAGATCGATTGGCTGGGTACTTTATTTCTTCCTTTGTCTACTACTGTAATAGTCTATTAAGAAAAAGGGCAAAATAATCAATCAATCAAACTTTCTAATGTGTTGGATAATAGTCCTCCAATTTGCCTAGTTTAGGTAGACATATGTTCATTGTTTAAATACGTCCATAAATATATTCATGTCAGCATAGGTGTTCTATTATTTGGATATACCATTATATATCTTTTCTTATGAATTATAGTTTTATTTAATATCTAATCTCATGCTTTACATTGCCAGTTATGGATTGTGAACAAAAAAAATGAAAGTAGTAGCTTTTAGTTTCTAGCTTTTAGAAATTCGGGGGCTTTGTTTGACAAAGTGGAATGATTTCTCTAGGTATATTGGACAAAGTAGCAAGTTCCCTCAATGTTATTTCAAAATAATAAAAGGTTGTGCACCTTGAGGTTTGTGCACACACATGCAAGGTAACTGAGCTAAATGCATATTCTCAAATTGTTTATGTATGATAACACTGACAAGGAGAAAAGAACAATTCAAGTCTCATTCAAAGAGTTAGTCCATTACTGTATAGTTTAAACTTATTGGTTCTTATTTGTTTCATACAAAGGCATCTTTGTTTTATAAACCAAACATTTCACTCTAAAACTTCTATAAGGAATATCAAAATCACTGTTACAAGTGGGAGAGAGGTCTAATAACTAGTGTCCTGGATCTGGCTTACTCCTAAGGAAATCAATTAATAGCAATACAGTGATTAACAGCACTGTAGGCCTGGTTCCCAGAGTCAATAATTTCCATTTTCACCGCTGCAGGGATTTCATAAAAGAAATGCAATATGTTATCTTGAAGTTAAAATTAGTGTTTTTGCCACCTATTTGGCAGTCTTCAAAGCATTGCAAATTATTGAGGGTCATTGCTTATTAGTCCAGGTGACTGTTACACTTTTGATTTCCAGGAGGACATATTATTTGAATACTTAGAACAAAAAGTGTAGTGTTCACTTCTCTCCAAAGTGAAATAAAAAATGTAATATAATCTTACAATTTCTGGAGGACTTAGCATGGTTTGAGGTACTCTAAACAAAAAAACTAAAATTGCTTATCTTGTCCCCTGGTAATCTTTGATGTGCACTCAATTTTTCCAATATAAGGTGTAGTCCAGTATTCCATTAGGGAAAAGAGAAAGAAAGGAGAAAAGGAGTTACAAGCTAACACTCATGTTTATATGGAGATAAGGGGTATAACTAAACATTTAAGATGCGTATCTGTAACGCTGGAGTCATTTCTTTCTGAATTATCCCAAGGAGAAATCTAGGAGTCATCTTGATTACTTTGTCTACCACACCCTTTATATCTAATAGATATTCAGGGAAGGCTGTGCCTCCCCTTCTTACCATTTCTACAACCACTGTCTCCTTTTCATTCAGCAAGTATTTGTCCAGATCCCAATTTGGGACAGGCACTCTGCTTTGAATGTCACCTGGATTTTTGCAACTATTTATGTTGCTCATGTTGCTCATTCTCCATCTTAGTCTCATCCATGACATTCACTATTATGGCCTTTAGATCATTTTAATGTCTCTAGATTCAAGGGCTTCACATATCTTTTAAGGTTTGGATCCATAAGCATTAACGTCATCACATATTCCATAAATAATTGGCCAGTAACTCTTTCACCAACAGAATCTCTTAGGATATTCAAAATTACTTAACAATACTCAAAAACAGCATGTTCTAGACTAAACTTCACTATTTGCTTAAACTGATCTTTAAGCCTGGACTGCTTTAATTTTACTTGCTAATTGGCTAATTTCCTTCTACTCAAATTCTTTAACCTACTAGTTTCAATTATATAGCCCTACTCTGTGCCCTGTATCTTCACACTTACCACCTTGCATTTCAGTTTTAAGTAAACCTTTTAGTTTGAGATCATTGTAGATCCACAAACAATGGAAAGAGATCATACAGAGATCCTGCATCCCCTTTATCCAATATCCCCTTATGTTATCTTGCAAAAGCACATCACAATGAGGATATTGACATTGATATAATCCACCAGTCTACTCAGATCTACTCAGACACCTGTGTAGTGTGTGTGTGTGTTTAGTTTTACATAAATTTAACACAAGTGGGTTTGGTATAGCACCACCAAAGTAAAAAATGGAATACATCTATCACTGCAGGGATTTCTCACTTTGACCTTTATTGTGCTTGATTTACCCTACACAATAAACTCTGAGCTTATTGGTCCTATTGAGAAGTTTAATAAATATTGGAGAGTAAATTTCCTGATTATATACATATATATATGTTTGTGTGTGTCTATGTGCATGGATAGATAAATGGATAGATATGTATGTATACATATATGTACATATATAGTTCTTTGAATTGGTATTTTGTAAAGTTAATTTTGATTAAGGTTCTCATCAGTATCTCTGATTTATATATCCTAATTTTTTGTTTAATAATTGCTATCTAATACTGTAACAAATCATCCTGTTGGAAAGGGTGTGTGTGCACATGTGTGTGTGCGCGCGCGTGTGTGTATGATGTGACTCTAGAAGTTTGACCCTTAAAAGCTTAAAAGCTTAATAGAACTTGTTGTACATGGAATTTGGTGTTTTTGATAGCTTTGATAAACCATGGAATATGTGATTTAGCATTTCACATGATTACTGTGATTCACACATATTTGAATTCATGCTGATGCTCTGTGCTAAATTCAGTTAGGTGCCAAGATTTGGAATTTGGGTGCATCCACAATATTTTCCCCTTTTATGTTTATCTGCTTGTTGTGATTGGTGATTACCAGCAGCTGCTGTGCACATTTGCTGATAATAAGAAATGTTTAGAGTCCTGTATCCAGTTTCTCTTGCTTCAGACCCTCCATGATAATCAGCTTATCTGCATTTGGCTTTCACATGATAAGATTTTCTTACCCCTGTGAGTTTAGTCCTTCCTTCCATGGTTATAAATCATTATGATTGGGCACACAGAGATGTTGGCTAGAGAACAAGCAAGAGTAGATCATTCTGGCTCAGCAATTGGAATCAGCCCCCATCCCTTGGAGAAAAGATTAAGAGTTGGTCATCAAATGCTCTTTTCTGCATTTCTCTTCATTGTTAACTGGTCCCTGGAGATGGAGGACTGTTACTTAACAGTGTTTCTGAGGTGAAGGTCCAACCACCTGCCAGAACTCTGTCATATGTTAGTATGAGGATACCCGAGGGAGTGTTTCAGAAATGGTCCATAGGTATTCTTCTGTTCCATTTGCATACTTCAATCATGATATGGGATGCAGAAGGGGGTATCTGGAACAAGGGTTTAAAAACCCATATACTCTCTTTCAGTTAATGTCCCTTTAAGTATCTTTGTGTCAGAGTAAGAAATACAAGAGAGGCTAAGACAGAATGAGAACAACGCTATTGATTGAGAAGAAGTGGTGCTCTTCATTCATCTAAGAAATGTAGCTTCTTTAGCAAATCTCATATCATTTAGTTAAGCAGCATGAAAAGATGGATCCCCATACCCACCTCTTGATAGTTTGTGTATGAAATCATTTATCTATGTCAACAGCATCTATTCAGTAATCTGAAATACATCAAATGCTTCTAAAGCCATCTTTGTTTAACATTAGGTGAGTCTCATTCCACTGGCTTCAGCTCAACCCGAGAATGATTGATTATTGGTTCCTAAAATTTGCTGTATATTAGTATCACCTGGGAGGCATTCAACACTCCTCCTCTTAATGCCCAGGTGATGCCCTCCTCCAACTGAATTGTGACCTTTGGGAATGAGTCTCAGGCATCCTGTAAAGCTTACAAGCGATTCTAATGGCAGCCAAGTTGAAGAACTGGCAATTAACTGCTTATTCTCAGATACTCATACCAAAATAATCTTCCCCTCTGGTTTATTGGGGTAGGAAAAATCTTTAACTTACATTCTCATCTCTGTCATACATTTATATATTTTAAATTTTTGTGTTACTCTTTGTTCCTCTTTGCTATTACAGGCACCTCCCTTTTTGTTAAGGTATAAATATCTACAAAATATTTTGTCCTCAGATCTCCGAATTTTATGTCCTAACAAATCTCAACAAAACTCATGATGCCTTCTCTGTTAGCTTTACATGTTGAGGTACATAATTATATTCAGTAAGATGTAGAAATAAAAATTCAGTGACTTTAGGCAAATGTGTATACCCATATAGCTTTCCCTCCAATCATGATATATAATATTTCCATTGTTCTTACTTTCATCTCCATGTAACACAATTCTTAATGATAGGATGGTATTGATTTGTAAGGATATACTGTACTTTGTTTATCAGTGTCCTAATAATAAATAATAGTGCTGCTTCCTTCATTATAAAGTTGTTAATATTCATGCGTGTGTGTGTGTGTGTGTGTGTGTGTGTATATATATATATATATATATACACACACCTCTATATACAAGTATTTCTTTACGGTGGCTACCAGAAGTACAAATGTTCATTCAAAGCACCTATACGTATTTACTCTTAAAGGTTTATGTATTTTATTTTATTTAATTTTTTAAGATTTTGTTCATTTATTTGACATACAGAGATCACAGGTAGGCAGAGAGGCAGGCAGAGAGAGAGAGAGAGGAGGAAGCAGGCTCCCTGCTAAGCAGAGAGCCCGATGGCGGGGCTCAATCCCAGGACCCTGGAATCATGACCCAAACCAAAAGCAGAGACTTTAACCCACTGAGCCACCCAGGCACCCCAAAGATTTATGTATTTTAGAGCGAGAAAGACAGAGAGGGGAGGGAGTCCTAAGCAGACTCCGCACTAAGCACGGAGCCCCACATGGGGCTTGATACCATGACACCAAGATCATGACCCAAGCCAAAACTAAGAGTCAGGCACGTAACTGACTATGCCACCCAGGAATCCCTATATTTACTTTTAATAATACTGCCAGATTATCTTGAGATGTATTGCTTTGGGCTACAGACTAGTTTTCCTTCATGCTGTGAACATAGGGAGCCGGATGGAGACTGCTATTAGGACCAAATTAAGAAGAGGTTTACTTGGAGTATGATATTTAAGTGTTTCAGCAGTGGGGCTGACTTTTCTCCTCACCCATTACCTCTCCATATTTATTGTGAAAATCCAGATTTATGCTGCTCTGTTTCTATTTCTGACTCCCAAAACAATAAAAAGAATTTCTCATCACTTTGAGTTTATGAGTTTATCTAGAGGTAAACATAACAGTCCAGTTACTTCACGTCCAGTGAGTGGCTGACCCATTTCTTAAGCAGTCCTTCAATTAGGTAACATAAAATCTTGTCCCAGCTCACTTTTGGTTGATCTAAACTGAACCTGGAGTTTCTCAGTAGCTTCTATGGCAAAGCCTATTCTTACCTACACAACAGTCTTTTTTTTTTTTTTTTTAAGGTTTTATTTATTTATTTGGGAGAGGGAGAGAGAGATCACAAGTAGGCAGAGAGGCAGAGAGAGAGGGGCGGGGGGAAGCAGGCTCCCCGCTGAGCAGAGAGCCCGATGCGGGGCTTGATCCCAGGACCCTGGGATTATGACCTGAGCTGAAGGCAGAGGCTTTAAACCACTGAGCCACCCAGGCGCCCCCCTACACAGTAGTCTTATTTTGTACCTGTTTTGGTTGATAAGGCTTTTTCCTTTTCCAAACATGATCTCATCTGTTTTTCTCTCTTCTAGTTTTTTCTACTATTTCTTGTTATATTGTTGTTATATATTTAAAAGGAATATCTTTCCTGCTAATTCAAATGAATTTAACTGAAAATTAGTGGAATAAATGCATGTGCCCAGTCTGTCATCTGTAAACGGAATCCCTATTCTGCTTCAAGAATCACAACTCACTCATACAGCTTCAATGACTGTGGTTCATCCATGGTATGTAGCCATATTTCCTCATATTTTATTCTCTTCCTGAATTGAATAATCATTATACTATGTTCTTTATTCTTTTTCTTTAACACAAAAAAGAGGCAAATGTTGGAAAAATTTTCAACATTGTTTGATTTAAAATATTTGTTTATATCAGTTTACTCTTGGTATTTGAGCTGTTTTGATTGTTTATATGTCTTTATCCATGAATGTTTATATGGATATATGTTTATTGGAGTTCAGGGGGCTGTTTCAAATTGAGATAGTTCTTGCAAAGAATTGGTAATGAGTGCTTGATTTCATGAACATATAAGAATCTGTATTTGCTGCCTTGTCTACTTTCTGAGATTCCTATGGCTGTATTTTCTGATTAAAAAAAAATAGTGTCCAGACTCTCAAAAAGAATGTATAAGCAACAAAATACTTTTGCTTCTAATTTCAGTTTAGGATACAAGATGAAATTGGAGACTTGTTTAGATGACATTAAAATTGGCTTAGTTGAGTTGTAACAAGTTATAGTAAACAAGAAACCACTGAATTAAGAGGAAAAAATGGAATTTACTTCATATGAAAGCCAATTTCCAATTTTTATTTCAAGCTAAATGATGAATAGTTCTTCTCTTTTTGCAAGAAACTGAGCCTTAATAAAAGTTCTTTTTGATAAAAGATGCTGTGGGTATTTTAGTATTTTGATCATGACTAACCAAAGAAAGAATTTTATGAGTTGTGATTTTTTTGCTCTTTGTTTTATTTTTTTGTTGTTGTGTTTTGTTTTTTGCTTATCTGTACAAGAAGTAAGATTATGCAATAGGAAGAAATTTGCCTTGGTATATATAGTGGAAGTTCATAGGACTCCTTCATGTGTGCAGCCTTAGACCAGCAGGTTCCAGGGACCTTGACTTTGAATGTTCATGGCATAATATATACGCTTGATAAAGCAGAGCTCCTCCAGAACATCTTGGAAAATTTTAGTAATTTTAGAATCATGACCAGTATTAGTAATATTCCAATTAGGTGCAAAGATATTTTAATAATATACAGCACTATGGCTTATTAATAGGTTTTACATTTTTTAAAATGTTTAAAATTTTATGTAAAAAATCTTTGATAACGGTGCTTCAGAAGAACACACTAAAGTCCAGCATACTTAAATAATATGTGTTAAAATATAATAGAGAGAAAGTTTCAGGTCCAAATTAGGGCTTTATCATTTTGAATCCTTATTCTAAGAGTTATGGAGAAGTATTATAAGAACCCAATTTCATATATTGGAGATACATGATTAAGAGTAGTAGGGCACTTTAGCCAAAGAATGATCCTATAAAAGAGCTCTTCGTTAAAAGAAAATATTTTACTTATTTGAAGAATGTTATTTTCTAGGTTTTGCTTCTATGAGCTTAAAATATTAGCTGTAAAAGAAAAGTAAATATACAACAGATTATTTTTTATCTTATCAAAGGAGTTTAACTGATCAAGAGGTAAATGAATCCTATTAATCGGCTACAATGTTTCATTTATCCATAATACAAAATGTTTCACAAATGTAGAATGAGAACTTAGAGATTCTGTGTCAGTTAGGGTAGGTTAAGCTACAGACGCTAATAACAAAATGTTAAAGACTCAAGGGAAGAATAACATATTTCTCTCTTATCTAATAGTGTAGGGCCAGTATTCCAAGACAGTGAAAAAAGTGTGTGTGTGTGTGTGTGTGTGTGTGTGTGTGTGAGAGAGAGAGAGAGAGAGAGAGAGAGAGAGAGAGTTGGGCAGGGGACGGGGGTAAGGAGATGGGGAAGGGATGGAGTGGGGGGAATCTTGCTCCAAGTGTTCATTTGAAGAACTCTTCCATCTTCAGTATGTGGCTTCTCTAATTGTAGGCATCAAAAGAGGAAAGAGCATGGAGGGATGCACACAGAAAAATCCAAGGATCTGTCCTAAAGGTAGCACATATCACTCCATTCACATATATAGCCATATCTAACTGTAGTGAAGGTTGGGATGGTAGCTTTTGCTGTATGCCCTGGTGAAAAACAAGAAAAAAGATTTTGGTAGATAGTTTGTGGTTTTTACCACGCAAGCCAGTGTGCATTACTAATTTCTGAATTCGGGTTTGTTTCCTTTATGTCCAAGGATCCTAAATATTTTAAGAAACTGGTTTCCTCATAAACATGATCAGTTTCTTTTTTTTTAGAATACTCTCCTACATGACTTAAGCAGAGAGCAATCTTTCAGCTCTTTTACACACACAAAGACACCAGCACACAGACACACACATGCGCACAGAGAGAAAATGATTCTGTACTGGAAGAAAAAGAAGAAATTGAAAGCTAATCTCTCTGACCCCAGGTACTGGTTTGATTTTCTCTTGAACAGTCAGCTCTGCCACATCATCCAGGAAAAAGACATGGCGGGAAAGAGTGCCTATGAGTGGGAGATGTGACGGCAGGATGGAGGAGCATGATCCTCTGTCACTTGGGCTGTAAGGAGTGGGCACAGGTCTGACAGCTTTCTCCTTCTATGAAAAGGGGTGCTGCTTTATGAGGCCAAATTGTAGGGACAATGGAATTCTGTTGGGGAGTTAGGAGCCCAGTGCAGAGGAAAGTAGACAAGAGTTCTGTCCTCTTACACCAAGGCCTTCTTTGAGGACCCCTGCGACAGCTTCTCTATCCTTTGCAGAAGTGGCAATGAAGCACAGATTTCTGACTGACAGCAGTTCGAGTCCCTCAAGTACTTAACCATCTCCTCCTGGATTAGCATTCAAGAATCCTCATGTGCTTTGAAGAATCTTCCTTCCATGCTGTTCTGTTTTGCAATTCTTTCAAGTATCACAGCACTCATTTAGAACACTCTCCTCCTTTTTCTACCCCTACCATCCCCTCAGATCTCTTTAGCCGATAATTGTGCTCTTCAGATCTCAATGCTCTTGATTCCCTGAGCACCCTAGACTGAATTCGCTCTCCGGAGTAGCAATTGCTCCCTTAGCCATCTGTGCTTTACCTTTTAGACAGATATGACACTTACATGGGTCTCTTAAATGCTTGACTTCCCCTACTAAATTGTAAACTCCCTGAGAACAAGGAATGGCATATCCACAGTGCATTGCTCAGGACAGAGGACAGCCCTAGCAACAGTAGCTGCCAGTAAAATAGTTATTAGTTGAAATTTTTTATTATATATTTTTCTATGTATAGCCTGTATTATCTAACCCTGATTATAGGCAATCACATACTTGAAACAATTTTTTTTTTTTTAAACCTTAGGGTCTCTATACTAATTTCAGAAAACCTACAGGGCTCAGAATTAAAGTCACTCTGATTGATTCTAAAATCAAGCGTTCCCTATGTTGTTTTATTTCAGTTGGCCAAGCACAATATATGTGTGTGTGTATATTTATATACCTATACATAACTTATATACATAGTCAAAGATATGGGATACTCATAGATTATCTTACTAATACATGTTTTCATCATGAAAGATCACAAGCATGTGAATGGACAGTGTGATTTAAAAAGTAATTTTAAAAATAATTTAAATAATAATTTAAAATAATTTAAAACAAATATTCTACTTTTGGATCAGTAGATTTTCATGTTTAAAAAGAGTTCATAGAGTGCCTGGGTGGCTCAGTGGGTTAAGCCTCTGACTTCAGCTCAGGTCATGATCTCAGCATCCTGGGATCGAGTCTCGCATCGGGCTCTCTGCTCGGCAGAGAGCCTGCTTCCCTTCCTCTTTCTCTGCTTGCCTTTCTGCCTACTTGTGATCTCTGTCTGTCAAATAAATAAACAAAATCTTTTTTAAAAAAAAGAATTCATAGCACTACAAAGGTAAAGTGTTAGGAAAGCAGCATTTTCCAAAATTATAGAAAGGATGGTACCGCATAATAGTTAAGAACATGGGTTCTGGAGCTTGATCATGGTTATTCAAATCTCAGTTCCATTACCTGTGTGATTTTGTGGGGAGTTATGTAGCTTCTCTGTGCAACTAATCCCTCTTTGGTAGTGAAATGTGATGAAAAATAATACCTCATATTGGATACATCATATAATGTTCCTTCTTCTTCACATCCTCCTCCTTTTTTTCTTTTTCATTTTCTTAATTTAAGGAAATGCTCTACATAAATGCCATTGTTTATTTTAGGAAGTATCGACAGAACATGATTTCTGAACTTATGAAAAAAACTGGCCAGTGAAATAAGAACTTTACTGATGTGTTAATTAATCCAATATTATTTCGTTAGATTACACTCTTGAGTAGTGATTATGTATAGCAAAACTTAAACAAATACCATGGTTGTATTTTTTTTTAAGTTACTGTGAAACCATATGATAATTGACTCTCCCTGCTTGACTTATTTCACTCAGCATAATCTCCTCCAGTCCCGTCCATGTTGATACAAAAGTTGGGTATTCTTGTGGAGTATAAGGAGTAGCACAGAGGACATTGGGAGATGGAGAAGAGAAGCGAGTCGGGGGAAATTGGAGGGGGAGACAAACCATGAGAGACTGTGGACTCAGAAACAAACTGAGGGTTTTAGAGGAGAGGGAGGTGGGGGGTTGGGTGAGCCGGGTGGTGGCTATTGTGGAGGGCACCTATTGCATGGGGCACTGGTTGTGGTATATGAACAATGAATTTTGGAACACTGAAAAACAAAAAGAAAAGAAAAAGAAAAAAAAGTTTTAAAAAGCAAAAAAATCCCAAGCAAACAAAACAACCAACTACCGTGTCTGCTGGGCACATGAACAATAGAAACTAAAATTTAGAACCAAGGTGGCTCAGTCAGTTTTACATCCAACTCTTTATTCTGACTCTGGTCATATCCCAGGATTGCAAGATTGAGCCCCAGTTGAGCTCCACACTGGGTGTGGAACCTGTTTAAGACTCTCTCTTTCCCTCTCCTCACCCCCCCACCCCCACTTGCATTCTTTCTCTCTCTCCCTCTGTGTCTAAAAATGTAAATAAGAGTAAAATAAAATTTAGGACCAGGATATTTTATCGTAATTACATTCTTACTCACAAATAAAGCAATGTTGAAAAATACTAATTATATTTAATAATAGTATGTCATTTAAGAAAACTATATTGCCAAGCAACATTTTGTTTTGTACAATTCAGTTTTTTCCTAATAAATACTGATCTGCTCTACTTGAATGAAACCTGTAGGCACTAATAGCAAAACATTTTTTTTTTTCAAATGGAAAGAAAAACAAGGGGAAAAATTAGGCAGCAAACAAAAAGCCACCTTTAGTGCTAACCAGGAGAATATTATGTGTGACAGGATATGTGCAATTATTAAGACTTTGTTGCTACCAGAATGAGCAAGTTTTGGACACCAATCAGGGCAGAGTAGTTCTGTTCAATATGCGGATGCTCAGGCACGATGCGTAATTTGCCCTGATTGGCACAGTATTGCCTTAGTTTATAATTTATGTTGTACTGTTCTGTGGAAGCACTTAATACTATTGTAAATGCTCTAGAGTTTCCCTGTAAGATTTGTTAGTATTGCACAGAATTTGACTATTGAATGATAACTATAACCTGAAAGTCAGTTGCAATATACTTTTAATTTAGCATCAGTAGCCTAGAGCTTTTTAATTCACATTGTATAGAATGTCATTCTGACTGTAATTTTTTGTTGAAATTACCAGTTATAGGTATTCCACTGCATGTAATCACAGCAATCAGTCCAGGTCTGCTTATCAAAGAAATAAATGCTCATCTATAAGAGACCGAAAAGATTTTATAGTTTAAATCTGGAAAAAATATTCCTTCCCAGGAACCTAGGATCAGAGACAGATACTTGGATTAATGGTGTATAAATAACATTGGAAAATATAATTACTAAGAAAAAATATCATGTTATAATTTTTTCCCCAACATTTATCAGGCTTTTTCAGATATAGACACTATCACTTGTGTCTTCAAATCTAGACCGAAAGGGGCCCCTGAGTGGCTCAGTTGGTTAAGCTTCTTCCTTTGGTTCAAGTCATGATCCCAGGATTCTGGGATGGAATCTGCATTGAGCTCTTTGCTCAGCGGGGAGTCTGCTACTCCCTCTGCCTCTCTCCCTGGCTTGAGCTGTCTCTCATTCACTCTCTCTCAAATAAATAAATAAAATCTTTAAAAAAAAAAAAAACTAGACCAAGATTTTCTTATCTAATATTGAAAACCAAAGTCCTATTTCACTCCTTCAAATCTGTAAGTTTCAGGAAACTAGAACTAGCCATGTTCCCTAATCTATCTGACAGGTGACAGAAATCCACATGGATCCTACTTACTTAGCAAGACACAATCCGGTATTGTGCTCAAAATACAGATCTGTCACTTACTTCCTGTAGCTCTGGGTGTATTACATTTTTACTTTGTGCCTATTCCTCAAATACGTAGATATAATAATGTTAACTTTAGTATAATGCCTATCTCACAGGATTCTGTAAGGACTAAATGAGCAAACCCATAAAAAGCATTTGCTACATGCATAATAAAAGCTAGTTTAATAGGCATTACATATTATGATTAATATTTTAAACAAGAAATTACTAATTCCTCTTTACTAGTACTCTTTCCACAAGATTCCTGATTCCGAAGTATTAGTCTCTTAAACTAATAGGTCTATATGTGTAATGTTTTAGCTAAATTAAGGATGACAAAATAAGAATAAATAGATTAAAGATAAAGTTTCAGGTAAAAGATGTTAAAAAGTAGTTTTTGTGATATGTTTTAAGTAATTGAACTTTTAAGCAAAAGTCAGTTTACCTTTCTATTTTTAAATGTAACACTTAAAACATTAATACTTCTACTTTCAGGAGATTAACTGCTATTAAGCATTTAGAATTCCCAATAAACTATTTAATTAGTATTTATTTAATAGAATGATCTTAACTTTACTACATTATAACTAAGCAAACATCCCTATTCCCAAGAACTCATATAATATTAACAGAACATGCAGCTGTCAAGTATTTTTTGAAAAGGCAATCAAAATAACTGAGAAACTCTTTTTGGATGACATAATCCAAATGCAGAAATGCATTAGAACATCCTGTGCATATTCCATAACTTAATGACCAGTCTTATCTTCATTTAGCATTCTTCAGCTCCTTGTGCATAAAAGGATAGAAATAATTTTAAGATCATCTTTCATACAAACACAAACCACCTCTACTAATTATAAGAGCTACTGGGAATGCAAATGCAATATATTACCTGAACAAAACATAAGGCCCTTCACTCTGATGTTCACAGCTTTCCCCTGAAGAGGAACTGCCAATTACGAATCAGCAAAATGTGTGAAATTCTTTTATAGTGGAAGTGCCCAGAGTCCAGCAATTATTAAAGTTAAATACCACAAAGCTGTGTGATAAAGAGAATGAGATACCTTCCTTATAAATAAATGTGTTGGGTGTGGATAATATACTAGTGAAATTCTTATTGACCCTTTAATTTGAGACAGTGACTATTTTTGGCCTTGGGATACAGAAGAATCAAATGTTACCATGCCAAATGGAAAATGATCATAGTGATTTCCTTACCCAGCAATTAAAAGCCTCACATACGATAGAAAATTTTTATTAAAAAAACCCTAAATTTCATGTTTTTCATATACAGATAAGTGACTTCCCTTGAGAACAATGTTAACTTTGTACTTTATGTTAGATTTAAAGGTATGTTGTATTTCATAAGCAGTTATCTCCCAATTAATATCAGAATGGGAATTTTGAGTCATTTTTAGCAACCACATTTTGTTTTGTTTTGTTTTGTTTTCTTTTTTGGTTTCTGTTTTCTGTTTGTTTTTACTAAATGACTTGTATATGCCTGGCATTCAACTAGTTTCCTCAGTTACAAATGTCTTTCTTTTAAAAACTAGGTTTGAATTAGGAGCTTTTATGTGATTTTAAATATAATGCTTTTAGGTTTCTTAAACTGTCAACCAAATATCTTTTGAAATGTATTATGACAGGGATTTCATATACTAAATTAAGTGAAGGAGGAAGGTGTTTTACCTGAGTGTCATGATTGGGTTTCCTTTTCTTCTGAGCTCAGCCCTGCTCATCCCGAACACCTTTTCTATTTCTTTGAGTAAGGTAATGAACTGAGAGGATTCAGGTTGGAAACATGCCCCCTTCTGATTAGTTCAAAATGGGTTCCCCATCATTATTTTCCCTGTTCAACAATCTATTCCAGGATTGTGATAATGATGTTTTCTCTTACAGAGCTATTGTGCTACTTAATTAATGTTTGTTACATACTTGGAGATCCTTGGATGGTAGATGATATTCTGGAGCCAAGTACATTATTATTTCATTAAAATTAATGCCAAGATGAAACATAATATGGAAGATGATGGCCTGGAAATTGTTTCCTATCACCAAGTGGAAGGGATATATTTGTTTGACAGCTTTCTAAGTACAGTGGAACAGGTGGCCATCAGCAAACTGATATATAGAAGAGAAATAAATAGTTCATCTAGATAATTTAGATTGTAATTGAATTATTTACAAAGTATATGAAGTTTGAGTTTCTTTTGCAAGATGGAGATTTTGACCAGTTACTTTATTAGAGGGCAAATAGAGACCTATAAGGAAAAAAAAAAAAAAAGCACAAATTAGATTTATCCCAAAATGTTTACTTTTGTGTAGTAAAAAGCATGAGCTTGGAGTTAAGATGGGCTTAAATCCAGTTACCATCAATGTTGAAATTCCCTGATGCATAGATTTGATCTATCTTGTTCACTGCCATTTTTCTGATACTTAAAATATATCCTTGTTTCCACCTTATTCATATTTCTTCTTAACTAAATGGTCTATTTTTTTTATATATGTTTCACCAATCTTTCCCGATTGACTTTGTAGTTTTTATAGCTTTCATTAAAAAAGGCTTCCCTTGGTGTGCCTAGCTGGCTCAGTAGGTAGAGCATGTGACTCTTGACTCTTGATCTCAGGGTCATGAGTTCAAAGCCCACTTTGGTCCTAGAGCTTACTTAAAAAAAAAAAAAAAAAGTCTTCTCTTACTTGAAGAGATTAAAACAAGTCCCTATATTTTATACTATAAATTTTACTTTTTATATATAATTGATCTTAATCTATGTGGATTGCATTATTTTGAAGTAAAATTTTAAAAAATTATAAAAGAAAAAACATTGATAGTCTAATTTGAATTTTAATGTGAGTGCCTGGGGGCTTAGTCAATTGAGCATCTATCTCTTCATTTCATCTCAGGTCATGATCTCACGGTTATGAGATCGAGCCTGGTGTTGGGCTCCACTAGAGAGTGTCTCTCTCCCTTTCCTTCTGCCCTTACCCCCCCAAAATAAATAAATATTTAAATAAATAAATAATTAAATAAAAATAAAAGATGTATTTGGGAATAATTAACATACCAATACTCTGTCTTCTAATAATGAATTTTAGTATATTATGTTTTTTCCCAATAAAGCCCTATACATATTTTAAGAGTTTTTATACTTAGTTTCATGTGCTAATACTGTAAGTGGTGTGCTTTTTAAAAAGAAATTTAAATATCTGATTAAATGTACTAAACTTGGAAGTGTAGTGTACATCAAGAAGTATCTATATTTTTATCTAACAGGTGCTTTTAAATAGTTTGATCTTCCTTCCCTGCCATGAGAAGCCATCACTTTCAGAACACTTTCAGTTACAGAAATAAATTTTATCTCAGTAATTATAACTCATATTGAGATATTAACATGATGTCTCCATTGTAGAACCCAATTTAAAATGTCAGTCTTCCTTCAAGTTCATAGATTTTTCCCTGTCCCTAGTATAGGATTGACTTATGCCTGGGAGACCTGGGCTAGAGGATTCTTCCCTGTCTCTTCCTTCCTCATTCTTTTCCCAACCTCTGTACAACTTCTGGGTTCCCCTTTCTTCTCCAATGTAATTGTGGTGTCAAAGCAAAGACTGCAGTGAACAAAATGGACAGGCATGGAGGATTTATTCCACACTATTGCAGTAGGACAGAGAGTCCAGAGCTCAGTCTGAGCTCAGCCCTGCTTGAAATAAAGGGTTGGAGAGTCTTGGGGGAGTCTTAGGCCACCTGTGTTTGCTAATTGTCTTTCCTCACAGGAAAAATGACCTATTCTTATCTTCACAGCAGGAAGTAGTTTTACAACACAGAGCAAGTCTCCCACCGAAGCTTGGTTCCTGATAGGTCCTAAGTCTTCCTTGATGAGTACATTTCAAAGGATGGCTCTCAGGTCCTCAGGAGACATTTTTGGTTGTAAAACTGACAAGAGGCTTTTAAAAAAAAAAAAATTTTTTTTATTTGACAGAGACAGAGATCACAAATAGGCAGAGAGGCAGGCAGAGAGAGAGAAGAAGGGAAACAGGCTCCCTGCCGAGCAGAGAGCCCGACGCGGGGCTCCATCCCATGACCCCAAGATCATGACCTGAGCCAAAGGCAGAGGCTTCAACCTACTGAGCCACCCAGGTGCCCCAGCAAGAGGCTTTTTAAAAAGATTTACATGTTAACAGGGCAGAGAAAGAATTTACAAGTACACTTTTCCTAAAGTAAGTGTTCTTTTATTTTCTCTAAGATTTTATTTATTTATTTGATAAAGAGAGAGTCAGAGAGCACAAGCTGAGGAGATGGCAGAAAGAGAGGGAGAAGCAGGCTCCCGCCTGAGTGG
The DNA here is from genome assembly GCA_003697995.1 of Taxidea taxus jeffersonii. Lineage (NCBI taxonomy): Eukaryota > Metazoa > Chordata > Mammalia > Carnivora > Mustelidae > Taxidea > Taxidea taxus. Next base: position 28,119 of record ML102157.1, read on the forward strand.
GGAGCCTGATGTGGGGCTCCATCCCAGGGTCCTGGGATCATGACCTGAGCTGAAGGCAGACGCTTAACCATCTGAGCCACCCAGGCAACCCCAAAAGTAAATGTTTTAAGGAAAGGGAGCTCAGGGCCTGTCTGAGGGAGGGAAAAGCCTGTCTGAAGTTTAGTTGAGCTGAGGGGAAGTTTAAGGCCATCTTTGCCCATTGCCCTCCTCTGTTTTGTGCCTTAGGGAAAATTTAGAGACAACAGGAAAATCCCTTTTTCATCTGTAACTTTTTCTGATTGTTTATGCTGGTGTTTAAGAATACAATCAATTTTTGTAAATTAATTTTTGTTTTATTCCAGAAAACTTGTGGAACTCTCTTTTTTATTACAATATTTTTTTTGTGAAGTCTGTTAGTTTTTGTGTGTAAGCAATTATTTTGCCAGCAATTATGATAGTTTTGTGTCTTTCTGATTAATCTTTCTCTTTTTTCTTTTGTTCTTTTTTTTGTTTTGTTTTTACTTTCTGTGCTCACTAGAACCTTTTTTACAGTGCTCAATATATGAAGTGATGAAAGGCATTCTTTTCTTCTGCCTGACTTTAAAAAGAATGCTACTGGTCTCTCCTCACCTTTAAGTATGAAATCTGATACAAGATTTTTAAGAGGATTCTACTGAAAAAGACAATACTTTACATTTTTTATTTTATTAAGAACTTTGGCGCCTGGTTGGCTCAGTGGGTTAAAGCCTCTGCCTTCAGCTCAGGTCATGATCCTAGCGTCCTGGGATCAAGTCCCACATCGGGCTCCTTGCTCAGCAGGGAGCCTGCTCCTCCCTCTGCCTCTGCCTGCCTCCCTGTTTGCCTGTGCTCGCTCTCTCTCTCTCTCTCTCTCTAACTAATGAATAAATAAAATCTTAAAAAAAAATTATCTTTTTATATTTAAATGTTTAATGCCTCTGGAATTAATGTTAGTAAATGCTGTGTTCCAGGGCTCTATAATTGTTCTCATTTGTGATATCATTAAAATCATCAATAACATGGGATTACGCTAGGATTTGTTCCTTGGCATAATTATGTATGATATAATGATAGATATCATAAACTCTGAAGATAGAACACTCAGGTTCAATATCCAGCTTCTCTACCTTTGATTCTATGTCCTTGGTGGATATTTAACAACTTAACACCTAGTTTACTCATCTGTAAAACTGAGATGAAAATAGGACTATGGTAGGAAGAATTATAATGATGTTCCCCCAAGATTCTCACCTCTGGTTATTCCATCAAATGCTAACCTAGGTACTACTGTTGTGGGACTTTGCAAATGGAATTAAGGTTACTTATCAATGAACATTAAGATGGAAAGATTATCCTGAATTTCCCAGGTGGGTTCAATATAATTACATGAGTCCTTAAATACAGAAGAGGAAGGAAGAAGAAGGCAGCCAGAGATATTTGGCTAGAGTAGAAAGCAAGAGAGAGATTCCATGTATTAGAAGGACTCATCCCACAGTTGCTGGCTCTGAACACATGTCAAAGAATGTGGGCAGCCACTAAAAGCTGAAAATGATAGCTGGCTGAGAGCCAGCGAAGAAATAGGGACCTCAGTCCTACAACCACAGGAAGTTAATTCAGCCAACAATTTAGTGAACTTGGAGGTGGATTTTTCCCCAGAGTCACCATTAAGAAACACAGCCCTAAGACACCTTGATTTTAGACTGGCAAAAATTTTTGTTGAACATGTAACTTGTAGAAACTATGTATAGTAAGTTTGTTGTCTTAAGTCCCTAAATTTTAGGTAATTTGTCATGGCAGTGAGGGGGTTCAGGAAACATCCTATCCTACCCCATCTTCCCCCAGAATGTGCCATTTTGTCATATGGATTATTTTGAGCTGAGGCTTAAGAGAAACTTTTGTCCCTTCCTTAACCACACAGAAGAATCTAAATTGGGGGTCTTTCCCAGAATAAGCGTTATTAATAGGGATAAATTTTATTTGGGTAACTCATCTGTATGGTAGGGCAAATATCTAATCACCAAACATTGCTCTTCTTATCACCCTGTGAAATGCATTCCTTTCCTCTGAAATCTCAGATCCCTACACCCTTCTCCTTAATTCAGAATTACATATATACCTCATTTTGCCTGACCATCTTCAGAATTTCCATGTCTGTGTGGATTCCTTGTATGTACACCTATTAAATTCAGTTTTCTCCTGTTAATCTGTCTCATGTCAACTGGATTCTTAGTCTGATTCTATGACCTCTGAGGGGACAGGAATTCTTGCTTCTGACAGTAGATCAGACAACTAATGCGAGTACATACATGAAAGAATTATGCATATTAAATAAGTTCACTTGTATAAAACACAAAGGATAGTGCCTGGTGAGAATTAAGTGAAAAATTGTGACTTTTATTAAGCTACTCCCTATATTATTTCATTCACCCAGGTCTGATCTTATTTTTATATTATTAATAATTTGGTATAAAATGTACTCATATTGTTTTATATATATAATGTGTGTGTGTGTATTAAAAATATGTTCTTAGATAGCCTTACTCATTTATCCTTCCTCATTCTTTCAAATTTAAATCACCATTGGAATTTCTATTAGGAATACTTAAACATGTATACATCAGATTCTACTTTCTATTTGATTCTATTGATAAAAATCAAAGTTTTTATAAAAGCTAGATGGTTATTGAATACTTATTATGTTTGTGTTCTCTCAAGAATTATTTTTGCTATTTCTCTTACTCTTGTATCCATGTTTATGTTATTTCAGTCAATTTTTCTTTTATTTTCAAGGATACATGTTATTCTTTAGTTGTATTTTATTCTCTATCCTTTATATCTCTTATTTGTTGTTGCATTATCAATAGTGTATATTTAATGTTCTCCCATTCTAAACATTTGTCTTTATTCTCTGGATTATAAGGGACATTCCTACAGTTCTCATCTGCATCAATGAATAAATTTTATTTTATTTTCATTCAAAAGTAGATCAAGTTTTACGAACTTAAATTTGTCTTACAATATTTTTATATCCTTGTGAGATCTTCCCTCCTTTCCTCCCTATCTCCACATCCTTTGTTTCTATCACTTACCTTTTTCATTTGAATTAATTGTTATCATCTCATCTTTTATCTATTTTATATGGTCAACATTTTCTTTAATTTTTAAGAGTATTAAATTATATTTTTCATATTTATCTTCATTACTAGTTTACTTTTTATGTTGACTTTTTTCCATTGGTTTTATTAAAGAATTCAGAAGTTCTTTGTTTTGTAATCATTAATTGGGGAGATCTCTGACTTGGCTTAGGTTTAGATGTAAAGAGAGTGGGTAAATTATTTCTGCTCTTCTAATTCTTTGAGTCAGAAATGAATCTGGATTGTAAAATGTATCCCTAACTAACATTCTTTTTTTTTTTTTAAAGATTTTATTTATTTACTTGACAGAGATCACAAGTAGGCAGAGAGGCAGGCAGAGAGAGAGAGATGGAGAAGCAGGCTCCCCGCTGAGCAGAGAGCCCGATGCGGGGCTCCATCCCAGGACCCTGAGACCATGACCTGAGCCGAAGGCAGAGGTTTAACCACTGAGCCACTCAGGCGCCCCTCTAACTAACATTCTTATTAAAATTAAAAGGCTTTCTTTTCTCTTACTGGAATGTTTGTTTTTTGGTTTTTTATTTGTTTGTTTGTTTTTAAGATTTTATTTATTTATTTGAGAGAGAGAGAGAGCGAGAATGAGAGCATGAGAGGGAAGAGGGAGAAGCAGACTCCCCGCCAAGCAGGGAGCCCGATGCAGGACTTGATCCCGGGACTCCAGGATTATGACCTGAGCCGAAGGCAGTCGCTTAACAAACTGAGCCACCCAGGCGCCCAATTACTGGAATATTTGAAGCAGGTTACAGTTCCTTCCTTTTCAGAAACAGTGCATGAGCCACTGTAACCCCTCACACATCAACATTCCAGCTTTTTCTATCTCTGTCCTCCCTGTAATGGACTTCACATGCTAGGCTGTTACCGGTCACTGGATGTCAACCCAGCCCTGAAATGGAAATGAATGAGAATTAAAGCATCCAATGTGGTTCATATTCTTGGGAAAAAAAAAAAACAAAACAAACAAGCTGGAGACTTCTCCTGTAAGGTGTATGGATGTATGTTTTGGCTAGAAAAAGGAATAGCTATTTCTCCTTTCTAGTCTGGGAAGATTTGTTTTCTCTGTGATTGAATGAAAATCTGCCATCATCTTCTCAACACCTTTCATTTTTTGTGTTAGGGTCCTACCTCTGCTATGATATGTGACAGTTTCTTTGGAACTTGGAAAATTCTTGACCAGTGGTTCAGTTTTTAGTAGTTTGTTTTGAGAGAGAAAGAGAAAGAAAGTGAGTGTGTGCGTGTGAAAGCACACACGTGCTCACACACACACACACAAGCAGGTGGGAGGTAAAGAGAGAATCTCAAGCAGGCTCCATGGCCATCAGCCATCAGGAAGTCTTACATAGCTCAATCCCATGCTTAACAGATGCTTACTGGACTGAGCCATGCAGGTGCCCCCAGTTTTTAGTAGTTTTGTAACATTATATCTTTTTCTGTGTTTTCATGAGTATTTCAATTGGAACTCAATAGCTCTTGCTAGAGGTCATTATTTCACGTTGTAGTAAAGTTTCATTTTTTCTGTATATTTCATCAAACCAATAGGTAGTAGAAAATCATCTAAGATTTTGACAATAGATTGAATGTTGACCTTTCCTTGTAAAGGATGAAATTTTGGTTTCTCAGATATTTTGAAATATTTTGTGAAAACTGGGCAATGGAATCTCTGGTAACATCTGAAATTCTGATTTTTACTTTGTATGTTTTATGATCACAAAATAAGCCAACTAAGCTTTCCATATTTTTTTCAAATTATTTGGTCACAATAGAGAAGATATTTTTGAAATACTGTTTAGTCAGACTTTTTAGGGGGAAGTCCTCTATAGTTATGTGTCAGTAGTAAACCTGAAACCAGAAGCTGACAGATAATGATGTGAATATCCACAAGACTGTGTCTTATTTTGGTGATGTTTTCCCAGTGCAGCACAACCACAGAACAGAATTCTATATGTATGCAGACTAGAAGACTACATGTTATTAAACTCATTTTGAACAGTTGACATCAAGAAATCTCAAATGTTTTGACCTATTTTAAGTAGGTCACAAACTGCGTCTCACCCAACTTCTCCGTTCCTATTATTGTTTTTCCCTCTTACTCTTTTGAAAATAATTGACTTTCATGCAACCCTTTTATCTTTTTCAAAAGCTGAAAGAAGGCCTTTATAAGCAGCAGACTAGGCAAAATAATAATAATAATAATAATAATTAATTAATTAATTAAAAACTTCAAAGGAAAATTGAAACACCGTTTGAAACTGTGTTATAAACCTGGGAGCTGCTGAAACACAGAAAATGTTTTCAGACTTATGGAGAGCTGCTTGGATGGAGCATGACTTTTCCAGCATTCACTAAAACACAGCTTTGAGCCCTACCTTTAGTTCAGTGCTAAAGGCCGTTGACAACAACTTGGCTAGCTTTTGACTCATTCCTCTAAGATTGTCCTATTTGTATATGTACACTCTTGTCCTGGGCCTGTTCCTCTTTCTAGAATCACAAACAAAGGAAGGGGGAAAGGGAATAGATCAAGGTTTTTGATGGAAGAAACCATTCAGTGCTGTCCCCTTGTCTTTCCTCAACTCAGACCCAGTCCAAGTCACAACCATTATATATAGATATGAAATGTTATTGAAAAATATATAGTAGTTGGGGCACCTGGGTGGCTCAGTGGGTTAAAGCCTCTGCCTTTGGCTCAGGTCGTGATCCCAGGGTCCTGGGACTGAGCCCCGCATCAGGCTCTCTGCTCAGCAGGGAGCCCACCTCCCTTTCTCTCTGTGCCTGCCTCTCTGCATACTTGTGATTTCTAGGTGTCAAATAAAAAAAAATCTTAAAAAAAAAAAAGAAAGAAAAATATGCAGTAGTCATATAAGCAATTAGAAGACTAAGTAGATTTCTCTCATATTTATAGGGAATGCTCTTTTTAATCTATGGATAAGCAACAGACTACTGAACGCTTTAAACAACAACCCCTCTAATATGCCTCACTGTTTTGTGAGGCATAAATGTGGACACAGCCTCAGGGAGATTTTTGTGTTTCATGTAGTAGCAACACCCCTGTGTTAGTGTTTTGTTGATCTGGATGATTTAAGATGGCTTCACTCATCTGTCTGGCACACTGGAAAGGAAAGACTGAAGGCAGAGCTCAGCTGTACACTTCTTCCACATAGTTGTAGGGCCTCTCCAAATGGTCTCCCCAGCCAAGGAGGTGGACATTTGGACATCTTTAATGGTAACTCAGGTTCCAAGAGGTGAAGATGGAAGTTGTTACACATTTTAGAGCATGAGCACAGACGTTTATTGATCAAAGTAGTTCTGAGCCAGCCCAGATTCAAAGGAAATAAGAATATAGTCCAACTCCCACTGAAAATAGAATTAAAGAATTTGTGGCATTCTTTTATACACCTCAGGATGTAATACGCATTCAGTGCTTGATACCAATTTATGGACTATTTAATATCCTTCACTTCAGCTCCATTTGTGCATTAGGCTCAGTCCAGCACTTGGCAGACAGGAATTCACATTTTAATACAGTATCTGTGTGCGTGCAAGCAGTTCTCTCCCCCTGCCCCTTCTTGTTCTTCCTCCTCCTCCATGTCATCTGTGTTAACAGAGTGAATTTGAGGCAGCTAGCCTGAGCTTCAAAAAGTTTTAAAGTGTTACGTGGTAAGAGGTGAAGAAGATAATCTCTGTCTAGGAAACAATATGGCACAAGTACCATACACTCGGCAGTGGGTTAACCAAGTGTTACTTTAGAATTACACACGAGAAACAAATCACCAGTGGGTGATGGCCTGAGGCCTAACCTCTCCAGGCCCATCATCTGCTTTGTCCTTAACAGAACACATTGATGGGAGAGATGGCAAAGCCAGAGCTAATGAAATTGAAAGTGATAGGCCATGATATGGGAGAAAAATAGCAAGGTTTTCTTATTTGTTTTCCGGACAATGATAGAATACAATTATGCAAAGGAAAGAAGGAGGAAGGGAAGTGGTCAAGGAAGGAGACCAGAAGAGGAAAGCTGAAAGCAGGGTTGAGGTGGGGAAGGTGAAAAATACAAAGAAAATGAAAAAAAGGGGTGGAGGAAGGAAACACTCCTCCTAGTTACTTTCTTCATCCTAGACCCAAATAAATTGCATCCTACCCAGTATCTATCAATACAAAATAAGCTTTATTGCCATCATGGCTACCCCCAGGGAAAATATTTTAAACCGTCATTAACTACTAGAAGGGAAGAGTTGTTTCTTTGTTTCTTTGTCATGTGGCCTTTTCAATATTTGACACAATGCTAGGTAGGTACTATGTATGTATTGAAACCAGATTATATGAAAAATTATATAATTGAATCTAAACATTTGACCAGGTTGGGATATAATGAGTACATCACATGTATTGGCTTTATTGTTACATTAAATCTACCAATTTATATCACCTTTGTAGATACAATCTAAATAAAGTAAAATTGTTAAAATAATTAGATATTTGGGAATGAACATGAGGTTTTTTCACACTTTCTTAAAAAATGATTGCAGACTTGTTTGAGGATATGTCAATGACAAGTAGGTAAGTATTACAATATATCCAGGGAACATCACAATTATATTTAGAATTAGGTTTTTTTTTTCCCCATAATGCACAGTGTCATAATGCTTGTTCAGCATCAAGCTGCCATTGCCCTATAGCTTAACACTACCCATTTGTGTAGCAGAAATATGTCTTACTTGCAGTCTATTTCAGGAATCTGGGATGAGAATGCCATCAGAAGGACAGCTATCCTCAGAATTTCAACTCATTAAAAACAAATCTACACCAGTCTATACTGGAGATCCAAAGTCATCCTCAAGTGAACACAAGGAACACCTTGTCAATATAGATTAAAAAACACATCATCTCTCATTTTATATTTCTCTATTATATTGAATGGTATGGCATATATATGTAGATAGCTTTTTAGAACATACACATCAAAATTTTAAGCAAATCTAAAAAATGTGGCCTGGCAAATACTGTTATAGAGTTCTATATTTAATAGAAATGATTCCTGGAAAGTAATTATCACGTGTACGTGACCATGATTTTGTAGTAGTTTTGTCAGTTTCTGGAATCAGTTATAATATATATGTAAATTTTAAAATATTCATTTGAGGGATGCCTGGGTGGCTCAGTTGGTGAAGCAGCTGCCTTCGGCTCAGGTCATGATCCCAGCGTCCTGGGATTGAGTCCCACATCGGGCTCCTTGCTCGGCAGGGAGCCTGCTTCTCCCTCTGCCTCTGCCTGCCACTCTGTCTGCCTGTGCTCGTTCGCTCTCTTTCCCTCTCTCTCTGACAAATAAATAAAATCTTTAAAAAATAAAATAAAATAAAAATACATTTAAAAAAAATAAAATAAAATATTCATTTGAAAGTATCACATTATAATGCTTTTACACCAACTTTATTAATTACCATAGAATTTAACTAAAACCTCTGCTTCGTGTGTGTGAATATGTGTATATGTGTGTATACATGTAGTATATATAGTAATTTCCTTGTAATGTCTGAAGCTTTATTAACATTATAACATTGTGTGCCTTATCACTATTTAAAATGGTTATATAGGGGCACCTGGGTGGCTCAGTCAATTAAGTGTCTGACTTGGTTTTGGCTCAGATCATCTCAGCATTGTGAGATCTAGCCCCACCTCAGGCTCTGTCTTGGACATGGAGCCTACTTAAAATTCTCTCTCTGCCTCTGTCCCTTCCTCTCAAACCCCTCTCATGCTCTCTGTCTCTTAAAAAAAAAAAAAAAAAAAAGTGTGTGTGTGTGTGTGTGTGTGTGTGTGTGTATACATTTAAAGCAATCTGCATCGTATTTTTCAAAGAAGAAACAACAGAGACTATATTTAGTACTATTGTTTTCTTAAAACTATTCCTGGAGGCAAGGATCTCCACTATTTATTTGGAGGCTTATGATTTTTATTTTTTTTTTCTGGTTCAGAGAAAAATAATCAAAAGAAGACAACAACTTCTTTAACTTATTATTCATGCATCTCATAAATTTAATCTTCTAAATTTTCTGGTATTTGTATACAAAAACACGTCTTATAGGAAATTTTAGGAACTATGTGTTTTGGGCATGCTTTCCACTATCAACCACGAATTTCAATAGAAAATAAATAACACTGTATTGAAAACTTCACTTAAATAATTTCTATTGCAGAGCATTTTCAATTAAACTTAGGATATCTTTTTCCTCTTTAAACCCTGCAGCTAGCTTACTTTCAAAACTTAAATAGATGTAAAAAAAATGCATACAGAGATGGCTTGATAACAAATATAGAAATTAAAATGCTTATATAAATAATAATTTCAAAATATTTAAGTTAATGCTTAAAATAAGTCTATGTATATATAGTTTGGGCAGATAATATAGCACATACTACATGTCAGGTGCTATGCTGCAGGCTGGAAATTTAATGATTAATGCATGTGCTCTGGACACAGTTAAGGAGATTTTCTGCAAGAAAAGGTATATACAACTTGAATCAAAACATAATCTATGGTAATATGAAATATTTCAAATGTTATTTGGTGAGAACATGGTGAGAATTTTTCCAGGCTAAATCAAGTTAAATCAAGAACATAAACAAATTTTAAAGATAAATTATTATTTCTTTCAAAGTCAGAAATGAGTTTATCATTTAATCAAACATAAAATATATATAATATGTCACATATATTATATATAATTATACACATATATATAATTATTACATATTATATAGATAATATGTTCATATCATATAATCTACAAATTGTTCAACATTATCCTAAATTCTTTCAAGAGGCAGTCTGTTTCACTCTTTTCAGGTACGTATAGAGCAAAATATTTACTTAACATGAGCCCAAACCTGCTGGTTGTCATTCTTCGGTGCTTGGGGGAGTGGGGAAAGAGGATATAGATAGTTTTACTATCGAAATCTTAACCATTCTATCTATACCACTCAATTATATGTTCATGTGCTTTTTTTTTTTTTTAATGTCTGTCTTCCCCAGTGGAATACCGTTCCCATAAGAATGACTGTTCTGTTTTGTTGACTAGTGTTTCCTAGCAGTTAGAACTTTTTCCCAATGAAAGGTGTTCCATGAATATTGGATGAATAAACAGATACAATGTAATAATTTTAAAGTAGAGAGTGGCAGATGCTATCAATGAACCAGCACATTTGCCTTGGGCCATCTGAGGTCACCTGTCGCTATAGAGGGTTTCCAACTAGCTTCTTAAGCTCCTGCTTCTTAACCAGAGGCCCTGCATCTGTTTTCCTTCTCTGCCTGCAAGCTTTTCTCCACCATTCAGGGAACTTATTCCCCCCATCAGATGCAATTCTGTAGTGTGGTGCTGTCGCCCTTGAGAACAATGTTCTACCGCTCTACCTCCACCGGTGCATGATGGGAGTTAGAGGAAAGTGCTAGAGTTTGCCTGCCCTCGGGTAAGGCAGTCCTAGAGTTTGTTCCAGTGCTCCTCAGAGGGCCCCGCCCCCAGGCAGGATGGAGCCTTAGTTGTTCTTCAGACCAGCTTCTTTGTTAAGGTGTTCATCCCTGACTTTTTTCTGTCCCACTTTCCCGACTGTTTTCCCTGTGCTTCTCAGGACTCCACTTTGGAGAGCCCAGACTGTGAACACTTAAAAGTCTTCAAGGATGGTATTTCCTCTGAGCATTGCTTTTTATTTCATCAAGTTTAAGTTAATGAGCAAATGCATAAGAATTAGCTGTTTTTATTTTGTTACTTGTCTGAAGTGAGAAAAAAAAAACAAATTCAGGAATCATTAAAATTATACATCAAAATAATTTGGTCAATGCTTATCAAGTACTAACAGATTTTAAATATGTTTTGTCCAGAAGTGTATATTCATTCTTATGCTTTATGTCAGTGCCTAGCTCCCTGCTGTTCCTGAGTACCCTTCTAGGTTTAAACTGTAGAAAAGAACGCATCTTATATAAGGTATAGATCTGAAATCTTCTGTATATTATCAATTAAAATTTTTAAACTTTATGTATAATCCTTCCAAATGTCATTTTATTTGTTTTCTAATGAATTTTCAACAATATTCCATTTTTGAAACATCTCCTTTTGAAAGATAAACTTTTAAAAATGAAGCTGAAAAGAACTTTGCAATAATTAACTTAAATGAGAAACATCAAAAGTGATATGTTTTTATACATTATTTACTTAGCAATAGCAATTTTTAACTCACTGAGCCACTCAGGTACCCCTTGCAATAGTAATTTTTGATGTCTGGTATATTTATTTTGTGTGAGTTAGCAAAATCATATAAAATGAGATCCATCCTTTTCTTTATCAAAAACATATTACTAGCTAACCCATTAAGAAGAAAATGAGAAAAAGAGACTCTACTTTTGATGAAAGGGCTCTATCTTAGCATCTGTCTGCATATGTGCTATGTAAGAAGGTAGCATTAAAATTACTATGCCTTGTTGCTAAATCAAATGACCATAATGAGTTTCTTGGTGTTTATATAAGCCTCATAATTACAGTGTTTGAAAAAACAGGCAAGTTTATTTCACTTTTATGTAACAGTTCTAAATTAATAGTCAGCATTTACAAGACAATTCTGTTCTGCCTGGACATTCAGAAACTTGGATATCTTCCACATCATGGTGCAGCCACATCCCATAAAGCATTTCCATTGTCTCAAAGCTGAATCACGATGGTCCCTAACTGTTCTCTCAATGGAAAGGACAAGTCCTCAAGATAGTGGACTAAACATGGAAGTGGAAAACATCACTTTTGCTCACATTCCATTGATAATTACTTAGAGAGACATACCTCACTGCAGGAAAGACGGAAATACACTCTTACCATGTTACCAGACACATTTTGGAGGACCACTCACTATTCCTGAAGCAAGTGATTAAAGCTTACTCACTGCTAGGTATAAAAACACTTCATATAATTTTAGAGTTCTTGAGATTGGCATAAGTTTAAAAGGCAATGTGGTTAATCTGCATTCCCATTGTGTTTGCTTAATAAATGTTAACCAGTCTTATGAACAAGGATTTTAGTTTCTAATGTATAAATTAAATCTAGTTTATGACATGTTATAATAAAATATTAATGAAAAGCAATTAGTAACTTGTCACATTCAAAGATGTTTAGTAGCAAAATGTCTCATGTAGCCATGTAGCCATGTCTAACTACTTGAGCATAGATTCATTTCAAAATAATTACAGAATCATTCTGATTCATAACACTGCTAGATTTTTGCCAAAGCTGAAATGTAGCCATTGCAATCATTGCACACATTCTTCCCTGGTGATGAAATTCATGGTGCTGAGCATGTAGGTAAGGACAGCTTCATTTTTTTTTTTAAGTGAACTTATGTGAACATTAATAACATAAACAAATAATCCTCAAACCCTCTTCTATTGCTACCCCTTAGCAGAAAATATCAGTAATGTTATCTTCCAACACAGCTTAACATATAGTTGGAGAGATTGATAAGCCAAATACACAACACTTTTAGAAACACTTGCACTTGAAATATTCATCACTGTAATTATAATTATTTAATAATAATTGTCTCAGCCTTTTGTTTCAGAAACATCAAGCTTCTTTGCATTGTTCTATTGTGTAGAGATTGAAAACTACATATTTAATACTGATGATTTGATTTATATATAAGACTATAGCATTAATTTTACAAAACAGAAAATCAGAAGTAGTCAACTTATAATGGTGTCATCTAGCTTCATGAAATAATTTTTCAGTAGTATTTATTTTTGAAATAAAGTGGACCTAATAGCAAGAGCATAAAAATACAAGAGCATAAAAAATACAAAAAAAAATTTATCTACTTTATCTACTTTACCCAGTGTGTAGATTGTATTATTTATTCATGATATTTCCTCTTTTTCTCTCTCTTGCCATAATTTAATGTGGTGGAAAAAAATCTGCTTTCCCACTAACCTTTGCCTTAGCCAGGTAATTTTTTTTTAAAGATTTTATTTATTTATCTGACAGACAGAGATCATAAGTAGGCAGAGGCAGGCAGGGGGGTAGGGGAAGCAGGCTCCCCACTGAGCAGGGAGCCTGATTTGGGACTCGATCCCAGGACCCTGAGATCATGACCTGAGCCGAAGGCAGAGGCTTTAACCCACCTAGCCACCCAGGCACCCCGATTTTTTTTCTTTTGACCAGTAGAATGCAAATAAAAGAGAGTTTGCCATTACTGAGCAGAGGTATTAGAGACATTGTGTGTTTCCATTCACCACTCTGAGAACACATCTCATATAAGATATGCTCCTTCATTCTGGTTCCTAAATCGAGGAGATACATGGAGATATATTTCACCCAACTTGTATCCTACATCCAAGTCCAGCAAAGATAAACCCAGTAGAGCTCTGAAGAGTCACAGAAAACTCAGATGTTGAAGTAAGACATAAATCAAGCCATTATAAACATCAGACTTGCCAGTTGAATGTTGTGTGTAATTACAACAAAACCAGGCTAAAGAGAGTGATTGCAGATGTAGAATGTTGCCATGACCAAACCTCAACAGTGTGTCATTGGCATTATAGATACATGGTGGTCGGCCATGAGGCTGTTATTGTGGACAGAAAATATTCAACCCATGCACAACAGTGGAACAAAATTTGATAAAACTGTAATTGAAGTAACTTTGAGGTAGAAATGTTCCTAATGAATTCCTGAATGAGTACACAGAAGTTCCTTGAGCGGAGGTGATTTATGGTAGTTCTGAGCAGAAACAATAAGAGGCATTGCATGTTTCTATTTACTCCTCTTGCTGTCTTCCTCTTTGATGAAACTCCACGTCCCAGGGGAGAGGTGCTCCTTCAGTTTGTATCCTAGAATGAGAAGACGTGGTGCAGACTTAATCCTAACACTTTGTCTGTGGCCAGTCACAGCTAAGTCTAGCAGAGATAATCTCAACAAATCACAGTATATAGCTCAGTAGAGAAGCAGCCAGAAACACGAAGATCTGGGAATGATTAACAAATGTTTGTTGCTGTCACTCCCTGGGTTTCAATATTATTATACATATATGACATGGCAGATACAGATACTCACATTTTCACGTTCACTACCAGAAATATATTGTTTGTCATTAAAATATTTTGAAAAATTTTTTTTTGTTTTTTTCTTTTCTACAATAATATTTTAAAGTATTAATGAAATGGTTGTACTTACCATCCATCTAAATGTTTATCCTTTTATATCTTTCTATTCTATTGCTGCCCTGTATTTTAGAATCTTCATATAAGTAAGTAATCTTTTTTTTTAAGTATTATTTTACCTGATGTATGTGTCTGGGATATCACTTTAGATTCTTGAAGGGAAAAATTGTGATTTCAATCAGCAGTTGAGCCAATTAAAAAAATAATTTCTGCTAAATTAGCTGGGATTTGAATTGCATATAATATTGTCATTAAAGGAACACATCAATAGTTTACCTAGAGATAATGTTTTAGCAGGCAACGTTTAAAAGAATTTAGACTAATGAATTACAAAATCATTCACAAAAATCAGTCATTATCTATAAAAGATTCCTTCAATAACTTGTCTAATGTTCAGATTTTAGATTTGTAATTACTCGGTTTTAAAAGCTACTACAATCAGCTAGGTGCATCAGTAATTTTCTGAACAAATTAAATATTGTATACTAAATCAGACTTTCCATGATGAATAAAAAGGTAAATTCATTACAAAAATGAATGTATTTGTAACATGCAGCATGTTGATCTAAATTTCAGGCTAAAAAAAGTTGGTAATAAAGAGAAGAGATTATAATAATAGTTTTGATGCAGACAAACTGAGTCTGAGAACCCAAGGGAGGGTCCCACAGGACTAGCCGAGAGGGTCCTTGGCTTCATGCAGGATAGAAATCAAATGTGAAACTGAAAACAGAGGTTATTGCATAGTTTAAGTGACAGCTGTAGCAGACGGATGTCTGGAAGACTTGGAAAGGGAAGGAGAATGAGTCTCGTTGTTGCTTGGAGCTAGGGGTTTATATTAGAAAAGGGTCTAGGGTACATGTTCCCCCAGGAATCCAGGGTAGGGTCCAACCAAAGGCAAGTGTCAAGTGAGCAGTAGTTGTTACTCCATAAATGATCAAAGGCAGGTGTTTGATGCCAGTGTCAGCCCAGGTTGGTTTGAAGCAAATGTCCTGGAATGTGTTTGGGATCTGGATGTTGGGTGTTACTAGGTGTTTGGGGTGTAGGACATAACTCAGAGCATGATTCACTATCTTGCTTCCCCCTTGAGGTGGGAACATAGCTTTTTTGGCTTATTCAGAGGCAAAATATGGAACATGAGTAAATGGGGCCATGTCGAAAAATAGCAGAGAGGGGGCCTTTCTAAAAAGGAGTCCCTTCAGCTTCCCTAACTTGCTTCAACTCTTTCTTGTAAAATGATCCCTAAATAACTTCTGTGTCTGTTTTGAGTAACCTGATGTTCCTGAAGGTGATTTTGTTCTTAGGTCATTGCTATACTGAGTCAACTCAGTACTTCTTTCACTTATAAAATATTAGATTTAAATCCCAGTCTATTACTTATCAATTGTGCAAAGTGAAAAATAATTTATTCTTGTCTTATTTCCTCATTTAATGTGGACAGTAATGTTCTCATTTTGTTACTGTGAATAAAATTTCTTAACATAGAACAGAGTATCTAGTATCTAATAAGTATATAACTGTGCATTTCCACTTCACTTAGAAATCCCCTTTTCATCCCTGTGTAATCACCTATATTGTTTCCAGAAGTCTCATTTATTCTTAAACATAATTTTCTCTTCATCCTTAGCATTGCCTGTGAGGAGCAGACAAAATATTCTGGTATTAACCTTATACAAAGGAAACCAATATGTATTTGTATACATATAGGTTACAACTCAACATTTGTATAGGTAGCTGTATTCTTAGAGCATTATTCATGAATACATATGTGTATGTGCCTCAGTGCATTTCTCATCATGTTCATATTAGTATAAAAGAGGGAAAGGGATATACTTTGTAATAGATAACACACCCTTTGTTGGAATACAAATGATAAAAAGGTAACAATAGGTATGGCTTTTGATTCATTTTTAAATGACCTTTCTTCTCAAGTGTAAGTGAATCAAGTCAAATTCTTTAATTTGAAAATAATCTTTTTTAATTTGACAGTGATTAAAGCTCAAGTTTCTGACAAGAGACCGTTTACTGTAACAATAAAAATGAACAGCAGTGTTTATTAAGCCCTGCATCTTTTCTCTGGGAGGAACTGTCTTGCCTGTTGTTCGTCATGAATGCTCTTTGGCCATAGAAGATAGGAATGAGTAGTTTGGGGCACTCCATCCTTGGTATTGCACTCCTTTTAAATCCTACTGCTTATGAAAGACTAAGGGTCTAAATGATTCCAAAAGCCAGTGGTGTTTTTAGTTCAACATCATGGTTTCTTTATTAGTAAGATCCATTCACAGATTTACTAGGCATTGCCTTCATCACTAACTACATGCTACCTTTTCCTCATCATACATCTCAAACCTGCATTATGTTTGGCTGCTTTGCCCTGGCTCCCATGTGCCCTGCTCCTGCTTTGCCTGGCTCCCATGTGCCCTGCCTCAATTCAGTCCTCAAATTTGAGCACTCTCTTGTGCTCCATCCCTCCCTCTTCTCTCTTTGTTTCTTACACACTGTTCAGTAGAGATATTTTACCAAAATATTGGTTTTTCTACCCCACTGTTTAGAGTTAGAATCAGTGGCTTCAGCTTGAAAGACCTTTAACCCTTTATCTGTGGCTGCCAACTGGCCAGTTTGTACATGTGTTAACATATCTCTTATGACATGGGCTTTAAACCCAGGTTGCAGAAGCCAACACAACCTAACAAGGTTTTGTATTCTAAATGCTATTCTAGCTTTTTCCCCAGAGCAGCTAACCCACCAAATACATGGTGGGTTTTTGGGGTTTTTCCTTCCTTATTGCAGATGATGATTAAGTAAATCTTTTGCTGTTAAAAACATGGATTACTGTTTTTAAAATCTCCAGTATTAGTTTTCTCACTTTTTGCCATGCAGCTGTTAAATCAATGCCACATATTTTTGGGTTTTGCTAAGGCAGAACGCTGCTTTAAAAAGTCACTTTCTGTGTTAGGATGCTAATTTTCTATATTGTTAGGAGCTATATTTAATAAAGAAAGAAAAACTATCCATCCCATAGTCTTCATTCTGGTATTTCAAAGAAATCAAAAAGAATGTTCAAGAAGCCAGTTATTTTAGGGGTGCCTGGGTGGCTCAGTGGGTTAAAGCCTCTGCCTTCAGCTCAGGTCATAATCCCAGGGTCCTGGGATTGAGCCCCACATCAGGCTCTCTGCTCAGCAGGGAGCCTGCTTCTCCCTCTCTCTCTTCTTGCCTCTCTGCCTACTTGTGATTTCTGTCAAATAAATCAATAAAATCTAAAAAAAAAAAAGAAAGAAGCCAATTATTTTATGGTAAATATGTAAAAAATGCAAAATATGAAAGGCAACTTGAGAAGGAATAGGAATAAAACACAGTAAAAGTAACATCCCATTTTTAAAAAGAGAAATTTTTTAAAAGTTAGCCCTTTGAAAATACCTGCATTGCACTTTTTAAAATTGTGAATTGGCTGTTATGCTTAAATAACTAAATCTCCCTTCAGATATTAAGAAGTCAGATAAAAAAAAAAAGTCTTCAAACAGAACAAATAAATTGTTTCATTACTATTAAGCGAACATCTTCAGACAGTCCTGATTTTTTAGATGAATAAGTAACAAAGAAGTTGTTTAGAAATGGCTAGTGGTACCATTCCCTGTGAATCAAATAAGGATAACTATAGGGTATATATTCATATAGTTGTATGTATAACATGGGATTAATTAAAGGTACCTAGGGCATTATTCAAGGGTGGAGAGAGGTAACTTTGAGTGAGAACCCCCTAACTATAAACAGAGTAGGGAAAAGGAAATTACTTTCTTAAAGGAATGAGCTTCAAGAAATTGATTTTTACTAATGATAACAAATAGAAATATTCTCAGTAAAGCAAGTTCAAAAGGTAATGAGTCCAGGAAATGACATTGCCAACTTTCAGAAATAATTTCAGTGTATTTTCTAAATGTTTATATAGAATAAGAAAAAGAATAAAAATAGACCATCAAAACTCATAGGTACATAATAATGTGAAATTTAAATCTGCTAACATGGAAATAGGAAAAGAACCATCAGACAAAGATAGTTCGAATATATACTTCTCCTAGAATACAAAACAGAAGAACAAACTTTAAGATATATTTTGTATTTAGGAAAAGATAACCAAAATAAATCATCAGTACTGTATTTTAAAGTAAGTGAAATAAATTTGATACTAATGATAGCAATTAAAGTGCATAATCCCTTTTATATTTTATTTACATTTTATTTATTTTTCCATTAGTAATAGTAATATATGCAATATGGAGCATTGAGCTTCTATCTTAACACTGCCCCTAGCTTTATTTATTTACCAATAAAACACTTTTAAACATAATGTAATGGCAGTACTATTTTATATTGAACTTTGATAAGCCCACATAGTTTCTCTTTTCTTTTTGAAAGTTATTTACTGGACACACACACACATACACAATATGTATATACATATGTATATACACATATGTATACATGTGTGTGTGTATATACATATGTGTATATACATATGTATATACACACACAATATGTGTATACATATGTATATACACATATGTATATACACACACACAATATGTGTATATACATATATATATACACATATTGTGTGTGTGTGTGTTTCTAAGTCCAAAAATTGTTTTTTGGTATTTTATTGAGCCACAAAAAATTTATATATAATTTATTTATCAACCTACAAAAAAATTAAGTCTTTAGGATATTAAGTAGTTTATCAAAAAACATGGCATATTTTAAAAAAATTTTTTATGTTATTTGTATCCCAGGATACCATTTTTTGTCTTTTTCATTTTATGTGTTTGTTGTTGAGATAACTATAGATTTACATGAAATTGTAAAAACTTTTTTAAAATATTGATATTAATGTGATATTTTAATATTTTTTTTATTTATTTGTCAGAGAGAAGGGGAGAGAGAGAGAGAGCACACAAGCAGGCAGAGAGGCAGGCAGAGGCAGAGAGAGAAGCAGGCTTCCTGCCGAGCAAGGAGCCCATGCGGGACTCGATCCCAGGACCCTGGGATCATGACCCGAGCCGAAGGCAGCGGCTTAACCCACTGAGCCACCCAGACGTCCCTTAATGTGATCTTTTGATCATTAGTCTATTGATGTGGTATGTTACTTTAATTGTTTTCTGATTGTTAAACTTGTCTTCAATAACTAGAATATATACTTGTAGAGTATAATACTTTAATATATTATTGGATTTTATTTGCTAAGATTTTGAGAGCTTCATCATCTGTATTAAAGAAAGATATTGATCTGTAGTCTTTTATAATACATTTATTTGCTCTGGTTATAAATTAGTCATCAAATTATTTAATAGATATAGGTCCATTCATGTCATTGATTTCTCCTTGCTTGAGTTTTGGTTTGTGCTTTTCAATTATCCTATTTCATCTACCTTATTAAATTTGAGGGCATGGAGCTATCTGTATTGTTCTATTATAATCCTTTTAAAGTCCATGAGATCAGAAGTGATGACACTCTCTCATTTCTGATATTTGTGATTTATGTCTTCTTCATCTTGGTTAGACTGTGGGTTTTTCAATTTTATTAATCTTTTCAAAGAACTAGCTTTTGGTTTTGTTGATTTTCCTCATTATTTTCTTGTTTTCAATTTTATGTATTACTTCTGTAATTTTTATTATGTCGTCCCTTCTGTTTGCTTTAAATTTAAAATAGTTCTTGTGCTCCCATTTCCTGAGGGGATGTTTAGGTTATTGATTTTGGATTTTTTTTCCATATATAGATTCAGTGTTATAAATTTTCCTCTAAGCACTGCTTTTGCTGCATCACACAAATGTCTTTAGTTATCTTTATATTTTTATTATAGTCAAAATATTTTCTTATGAGAATTTTTCATTGAGTCATGTATTATATTAGAAATGTGTTGTTTAATCTCCAAGTATTTTGGAATTTTCCAACTGTCCTTATGTTACTGATTTCTAGTTTGAATCTAGTTCTGAGAAAATACTTTGTATGATTTCTGTTCTTTTAAATCCACCATATGTTTTATGGTGTAGAATATTGTCTGTCTGGTGAATGTTCCATACAAACTTGAGAACAATGTGTTCTTTGCTGTTGTTGGATGGAGTTTTCCATAAATCTCATGTTCAGATAGCAGGAACTTCCTATAGGGGTGAATTCCTTTATTCTCTGGTTTCATTGAACCAACCAAGATCAATAACTGTAGGTCTGCTAACGCTATCGTCTCTTTCCTCACCCCTACCTCCTTGACTCATTGAGAGACTGATTCCTTCAAAATTTCTTATCTATGTAATTCCTCAGGAACCATTATCTTTTTTGCTTATCCTTAGACTCTTTTGAAATCAAATGGAATCATTCTAGACCATGCACTGATATATCTTTTGTTTCAAATAAGGTATGTTAGGCTTTTCAGACAAAGTATACTCCTGCCTTTGGGGTATGGCAGAGCATGTTGGTTCTACAGGATTGTCTGACATCCACAATGATAAGTTGATCAATATACTGTGTCAGATCTTTCAAAAAGTTTTGTCCGGTTGGGCCACTCACATGAAAATTGTTTGACATTACTCTAATAGGAATAATTTTCTAAAAAGCATCCTAAAGTAAAAATATTTGAAGAAATTCTGTTAATAAATAGCATAACTATGGGCTAAATGCACAAAAGTTCAATAAAATGTGTTAATAAACTGCAGGTGGACAAAATCAGTAATGAGAAAAAAATTATTAGAAATTAAGCAAACACTTTATTACACGCTAATCATAAAAACCAATATTTGAAATCACCATTTTATGTTTTGTATGAAACATTTGTTATAACGAATGCAATTTTAAAAGAAATGGAAACAGTGATGAGGTAACAAGGCTTAAAAGATCTCAGGATTCTTTCCCTTTTATTTTGTTTGTTTATTTTAGAGAGAGAGCATGCATGTGCATGCATGTGCAAGCTGGAGAGATGGAGAGAAGGAAAGAGAGAATCTTAAGCAAGCTCCATGCACAGCACAGAGACTGACCCATTCACAGCATGGAGACTGATGTGAGACTCGATCTCAAGACCCTGAGATCATGGCCTGAGCAGAAATCAGAGTCAGCCACTTAAATGACGGTGCCACCCAGGCACCCCACAGTACTCTTTCTCTTAAGCAAAAGTGCTCAACAATCATTTATAATATGCGTATCCACCTCTTAAAAACCAGAACTGTGATAGAAAATGATAAATGTAATAGAAATTCAAGCAGCTGATAGGAGAAAAAAAGAAAAAAAAAATCTTTAACATTTACATAATCTCCTGGTACTGACGTGCATATTGTTTCAAATGACTGTTATTTACATAATAATCTATAAAAAGTCATCTGACTTCTCCATAGATTTTTCTCATGCCCAAGCCCATTAGAGTCTTTCCAGTGAAATATTAAACCCTTAGGTTATAAAACTTACAAATGAGCTATTACTGTCTGTTAGGTCAGTACAGGTGTTAAGTATAGGCCATCTCTTGGTTAAAATGGCTTATAATATCTCAAAGATAAAAATATCAAGCCTGCACTGCAATGATTTATGATAAAAGATGCCATAAAAATAAAATGCATACATTTTCAAGAAAAAATCACTTATGAGATGTTTGAAAAAAAATTTAATCTCTAAACATTTTAAAAGCATTATATTTCAAAAAATATTTTACAGCTGTAAATTTTTTAGAAAGATATATATTTAGAGATTACTCAGATCCTATTCTAATTTATTCTGTTATGTGGGAACAAAACTGGAGGAATTATCCTAATTTATATCTAAGGCTAGAAGAACAAGACCAGAGATGAGGATGGAAAAGGAGCAACGTTGGGAAGAGGAAAAAGCACAGTGGAGTTCAAAGATCTGTATTGTAGCCTGGGCTCTGCTGCTAACTAGCTCTGTTATCCTAGCAAGGCAGTTCACTTTTTGTGCTTTCAATCTTACTATCTCTAAAACTAAGTTTTGTAGTTTATTTGTAAGTAATGTAGTGTAATGTGTAAGGACAATCTCTTGGCTAAACTAATTTCTTAACTATAAGTGCTTTATTTAAAAGAAATTGAATTATAAATTAAGTGCAATTTTTAAGAAAATAAAAATATACACTTAAAATGTCTAAAACTATCAGTAGAGTGTTGAACTAAGAAACTTCTCTAAATAAATAGTATAGAAATAATATAGTATAGAAAGTATGCAGTTCTAAGGAAATAAAAAAATATAAGCTTGTTGATCAAAATTGAGGTTGACATTGAACATCAGAAATAAAACAATCACATAATTCCCAACTGCTTTTGTTCAATCAATGTGATATTCTGGATTGGATCCAGCAATAATAACAAAAGGACCTAGGTAAAAATTAAGAAACTATTAATATAAGTATGAATTATAGTTAATAATAATGGATCTATAATGTTTCATTAATTGTGACAAATATATATTACTAATGTGAGACATTAGTAATAAAAGAAAGCTGAGCTTGAGCATATGAAAATTTTAACACCTTTAAAACTTTTCTGTAAATCTAAATCTATTCTAAAATTCATTTTTTCTAGATGAAGATTTTTCTTGTTAGCCTAGCTAGTTTATCAATTTTTTTTTAAGATTTTATGTATTTCTTAGAGAGAAAGAGCGAGCGCACACAAGCAGAGGGAGAAGCAGGCTCCCTGCTAAGCAAGGATCCTGATGCGGGACTTGATTCCGGGACCTGGGGATCATGCCCTAAGCTGAAGGCAGATGCTTAACTGACTGAGCCACTCAAGCATCCCTCTACTGTATCAGTTTTATTTAAATTTTCAGACAACTAGCTTTTGGCTTTAATATTTTTTTCCTGTTGTTTTAAATTTAGTTGATTTCTACTCTACTTGTTTTTGTTATTTCTTTTCTTCTACTTGCACTAGGCTTAAACTATTGTTATTTCTCTGGTTTCCTAAGGTGAAAACTTAGATTACTGATTTTTAGGTCAACTTTCTTTTCCAGTGTTTATTCCATGCTATAAATTTTCTTTTAACCACTGCCCTTGAATCCCACACATCCGTATATATTGTGTTTTTATATTCACTTACTTCAAAATATTTTAATTTGTGATAAGACTTTTTCTTTGACCCATAAATTATTAGTAGTGTATTGATTTAATTAGCAGTTATTTGGAGGTTTTCTAGCTATCTATTTTTGAATCTACTTTAGTTTCATTTTGTTCTGAGAACGAACAGATTGGAATAATTTCCAGTTTGTATAATTTGTATATAATTTGTATAATTTCTTATTTCTAAATGTGCAAAAGTATGTTTCATGGCCCCAAAGGTAGAAAATCTTGGTTAGTATTTTGTATGACTTGAGAATAATGTGAATATTGTATATTCTACCTTTTTTAGATTGAGCATTCTCTAATGTCACTTAGAACAAGTATATTTATATTGCTGTTCAGGTCAACTATATTCTACTGATTTTCTTTCTGTTTGACCTGTCACTTACTGAATGAAAAGTGACTAAATTAGTGGATTTATCTATTCTATTCTTAGTTCTATCAGTTTTTCCCTCATGTGTTTTGACACTTTACTGTTGAGGTTTTATTTATTTATTTATTTGTTTTAAAGATTTTATTTATTTATTTGACAGATCACAAGTAGGCAGAGACAGGCGGCGGGGGGGAAGCAGACTCCTTGCTGAGCAGAGAGCCCAATGTGGGGCTCGAACCCAGGACCCTACAATCATGACCTGAGCCAAAGGCAGAGGGTTAAACCCACCACCCAGGTGCCCCTTTGAGCTTATATTTATTTTGTTCATTTTATTTTCTTGGAGGTTTGATCTTTTATCATTACTTAATGCACTTCTTCATCCCTGAAAATCACTCTTGTTCTGCTTTGTCTGTAATTGATATAGCTAATTCAGATTTATTTTGATTAATGTTAGCATAAAATATTTTTCTCCATCTCTTTGCTGTCCTTTTATCTATTTCCTTGTATTTAAAATGAGTTTTAAATAACATGTAGGATTTTGGTTTTGTTCATTTATCAGTTCTGACATTTTGTCTTTTAATTGGTGTATTTAGACCATTTATATTTAACTATTACTATAATTCAATATGTACCATATTTGTAACTTCTGTATATTGCATTTGTTCTTGTTTCATCCCCCCCCTTTACTTTTTCTGTTTTTCTTTGAGTATTTTACAAGGTCATCTCTCTTAGCACATCAATTACACTGCTTTTTGAAAAATTTTAATGATTGCTTTAGAATTTTCAATACACATACTTAACTACTCTAAATATACCTTCAAATCACATTTTACAGCTTTACATATAGTACAAATACTAAAATAGAGAATTCCTAATTCTTTCCTCTCACTTCTAGTAACTTCACTGTCATTTACTTATCTATATGATATAATCCCCAAAACATTGCTACTATATTGAAGTTAGCAAGTTGCTTTAACATTAATTATTAAAAAGTAACATATTTCATCTTCACTTACTCTTTCTTTGTGAATTCTTTCTCTTTATCCTGATCCAAGTTTCTGCTCTATATGCTTTGCTTTCTGCATTTAGAATTTCTTCTAAGATTTTTCAGTGCAAGTCTGGTTAACATGAATTACCTCAGTTGTTGTTTCATGAGAAAAATCTTTATTTCTCTTTCATGTCTGAAGGGTAGTTCTAATAGATACAGACTTTTTTTTGAAATTTTAAATATATCTATATCTATTCTTAAATATTTCCCTCCATTCTATTCTTTCTTCCAAGATTTCTTATGAGAAGCCCAGTGTAATCTTGTATTTGTTCCTCATTGGATAAAGTGATTTTTTTAATCTGGCTTATTTTACTTTTTAAAGTGATGTCTATACCTAATGTGGGGCTCAAACTCATGACCTGGAGATCAAGAGTCACATACTCACTGACTGAGTCAGCCAGGTGACCTTCATCTGGCTTATGTTAAAATTTCTCTTTGTCTTGTCTGAAGTTGGAATATGATATGTTTAGCTGTAATGACTTGTCTGTTTTAGTTTTGTTATTGTTTGTTTGTTTATGTTGCTTTTACTCTTCACTCTGCTTGGTGTTGTCTGAGCTTCCTCGTTCTGTAGATTGGTGTCTGTCATCAATTTTGGAATCTCTTAGCCATAATTACTTCTTCTTTTTTTTTTTTTTTCCTGATTCTCATTTTTTTCTCCTCTATTATACATTACAAGTATTTTATACTTTAGACATTGTCCCAAAGTTCTTAGATACCCTGTTCTACCTTTCTCATTCTTTCTTTCTCTTTTTATTTCACTTTTGTAGGCTAGTAACATGTGAGGAAGGTGAACATTCTTTGGTCTTCCAATTATATTGCATTATTTTAGTGGCCTGTTTTTTAGAGTTATAAACTTCACATCAGTTTCTACCCCTGTACCCTCCTCATCCCCCACCATCTATTTCCTTCTCTAGCTACAATATTCTAGAGCCCTCATGGCTCTTGTTTTTCTCTTTTCTGTTGAAACACAAAGGCTGGATGGGGCTGAGACTAGGCTCAGAATTGTGCTCAAGTTCTTTCCCCAAGAGAGCGTGCCTTTATTATGGTGAAGGCTCTAGACATGTTGCATACTGATTATTCTTTCTTTTTCTCTGACAGAGCCGTGAAGGTGTCCTTCTTGGATCCTCACTCTGAGAAACTGGTGAGACTTCTAGAGGTAATCTGTGGTCCTGAGGACTTTCTCCTTCTCAATACTAGTGCACATTCAGCAGTGCATCAAAATTACCCTGTAAGTGTTCCTGCCAGTTTATTGCTCCCATGCCACTTACTCCAGGTAAGCAAATCTCTTTGCTAGACAGGTCGGTTGTGTTTCTACAGACTTGGGGCTCTGCACCCCCAGCTCTCTTATTTGTCCTAGATGTCACTGATTTTTGGTTTTTCCAGCTTGATCTTGTAAGGATGATGTGATGAATCCAAGTTCTTTATGTAAGGAATGAAACTCAAAGTGTAATTAAGGACTTTTAAGCATAAAATTCTTAACTAGTGGTTTCCTATTTTTTTTTTTTTATCAGAATGACTGTGGAAGTAACATCTAGTCAGCTTCTTAGAAAAACAGATTCCTAGAGATTCTCTTTCAGAAATGTTGTGATCTAGACACCTGCCCTTGGTGATTCTGTTGTGCAACCAGGTTATAGAAACTCATATTCTAGAAAATAAAAGTTTTTTTGGCTGATGCTATCAATTCATTATTCTCTGTTTTCTACCTTTTCTAATATCTAGCATACAGCTTAGCTTATTTTAAAGCAGTTACTATGATCTTAAATAGTCTATTTTTTTAAATATTTCTTCAAGAATTTGGTCCCACAGAATACTATAATCCAACTTATGGTTATCATCAATTTGTCTCGGGCAAAAGATAGCATATTGGGTCACATTTGACTGGAACCAGGTATCTCTTAAAATTCTAGAAAGACCTTCAAAAGATGATACATGGAAGTATTAATCAGTTTTCTTAGAATGATAGAAGTAATCCATTCCATTCGTTGACAGGGAGGGAATACCCAAAAGTACTTTAGAATTCTGTAGTAGAAAATGGCTAAAATTAATTAGGAAGATATATTTAGGGGGTGGAACAATTTGATACATAAAGTGAAGTTGGGGACCATGCTTAATATTCTATTAATATAAAAATTAATTCAGATCCCAGAACACACTTGACCTGTCTTTTTATAATGCAACAGTAAACATGAGTAGAACCCTGGAGTATTTGATGAAATAAATTTTTACTCAAAACTGAACCTCATAATTTTGATTTAAAGTTTGTTTATTGTTATAAATAGTATATGTGTATGTATATGTACATATGTATGTGTATTTCTCTGCTGACATGTATAGTTTTCCATCAGATGTAAGAGATTAAAAATTTGCAGAGATAAGCAGAAGAAAGAAAAAGAGTTAGAAAGCTATGTGCTTGAAAAGCCTAGATTTTTATTTCTCCCAAGTAGAGCTTAATGGAAGAGATAAACCTGTAGGGCCCTGTTCCTGATTTTAGTTCTGAAATTCTTAGTCCTGCAGAGAATGTTATTGTCCCAAAACTTTGACATGGTATAAGGGAAAGTTTTAAGTAAAACTTCTGTACTACTAAAATATTAATATTCAATTTCCAGAAGCCCGAGTAACAGATGATGTCACTGGGCACAAATCTATGAAAAATTTTACCAACATAGAGAATCTATGACAGTAATAATTTCTTATATCCAAATATGCTGAGGATAGAATGGTGGTAGCCTTGACTAAAACATTTAGAGACTCTTGGCCAACACAGAGTGCCTAGAACAAAAGCAAAGTGTTCTTTAATGTATATTGCCACTGGGGGACCTAGGGAGGAGGAAATAAAATTGTGGTTAATTATGCACCACATGATGTGCTGGGTTTTGAATCTTTTACTCCCTACCAATTACAATATTAACAAGGAAAGTAAAACAAGATGTGAATCTCGTAGCATGCTTTTGATTGTAAACTAACGGCACTGAGAAGATGCTTCCTTGGTCCCATAAGGTGAGTACAAGCTCATTTAAAGTCTGTTTAGCTAGCAAGTTGTCTTTATGGTATATAAGGTTTCCCGTACCCTGGATAAGAATAAGGAAATAAAACTTCATCATGCTACATGACACTTCAAAAGGTTTTTTATCTCACTTAATTTAAGATTCATAACTAAAGCCAGGCTATGATTTTATTCTGACATTTCATCTGCTTAGCATAAGGAAGAGTCATCATGACCTCAGAATCGAGCCAGCCACAGTCATTCGGCAATCTAATTTTATACTCGGTGGGCTGGAATACTTTTCATCATTCTGGAAATGTTCTGGTTCATCTAGGAAAACACTGGTTCTTGTATTTTATCTTCTTAAATAGATAATGGAGTAGTAGTGATCATGCAGATTAAGATTAAGTCCATTTAATGGTATTAAAATGTAGATTTAAAAAATCTTGTTAATGAGAAGAATTCTCTTTAGGTATTTTGCCAGATGCTTGGTAACAACTGTTCTTGAGTGCAATTTATCCTGAGATATTTGCTTTCTGAAGTTTTCCTGATTAAGTGAAACAGAAGTAGTTAGAAGGCAATTTATACTCCTCTCAGTTCCAGATTGATCTGCAACACAGATTGAATTAGAGTTAACTGCTAAAAATGTTCTTTCTCATGCCTTCTTTTTCAAATTCTTGTGTACTTACTATTCCCCTCTTTAACTTTGTTTTAATCTGATGCAGTTCTGCTCAGCATATATAAAACCAGTGATGTAAGAACAATCTGTAACTTTTTCAAAGAATTACATATCAAGATTCTAGCCCTTCTGCAGGTAGATAGATGACTAATACATTCTTTAATGGAGTGATTGATTAATCCTACTAAACTCTAGATAAAAACCAAGGCCCATTCATGATTAACTAAAGCATCACCATACTTTGAATGAGGGCTTTGGGAAGGAGATGAAAATAATAAAGACTGTCTAGTCAATGAGTTGGATATATGTGGACAAGCTTTCTAAGGAAAAGTGAAGAGGGAGAAATCCTTGATTAATTGAAAATGCTTTTGTTCCCATTGTGTTAGCATTTATGAAAATGAAAATTGGGTCACCTGTTCATTTGAAAAATAAATAAAAACAGTAAATTTGTTAAATAAGAACCAAAAAATGCTTATAACAGTTAAATAGGTCTGAAATCATATAGTCCTTGTTAAAACATTTTTTAAGAAACTCCCCACCACAAATTTCCAAAGGGTAGAATGTTATGGCTGAAGCAGAAACTTAAGGAAAGAAGAAATATCCTGCTAAACAGTTATCTGGGGTTTTTTCCCCTCTCACATTAGCCCCCCAGATATCTCCAGATAATCCAGAGATTCTGGGTAACAGAATTGGAAAACTACTTTTCATTCTTTTTACATGCATATAAGCTTAGCAGCACTTTTTTCCCAATTCTTTTGTTAAATATGCCTCTCAGCAGTGCTTTAAGAAGTGTCTCTTAAAGATGATGAGGTCAAAGAGAGTTGTGACATTTATTAATAATGTTTAAAAGGTCAAAAACAGAAAGCATACGAAGAATGAAATAATATAGCATTCTATGGCTATGTGTATTAATACCTTACAATTGGGAGCAGAGTTGGATTGAAGCATGTTATCACTGAGACTACCGGTAAAAAGGACATAGAAACTCAAAGATATGCACTGGACAAGATTTATAGTTCTCCAAATGTGATTTGCAGCAGACTGGTTGTCCCCAAGGACATTGCAGGTTGTCTGCCAGCCCAGGTCTCTCTGTTGAATTAATGTTTATATTGCTTAATTTATTTATATCCTGCCTAATTCCAAAAGTGATTTGGACCTAAAATACATTCAAGAGAAATAATTTAGTAAATGGGCAAATAGCACAGCTAAGACCCAAAAGTAGACAAGATATGATATATCCATGGAGACGTTACTACTTAAAATAATACACGAGGTCCTCTATTATTGTCAGAATTGACACAGAAATTAGGATAAGTTCACAAATGTCTACAATAAGAAGGAAAAATAATTCTATTAATTATAGTGTCCATGACATAATTCCTGCCTTCTCAGTATTTACAGTCTAATCTGTGAGACAAATACAGAAATGCCTAATTTCAATTCAGTACCTAAATATTGTGATATATTTGTCAAAACGTGGGACCCATTGTATTTCAAGACAGAAAGCAATGAAACATGTTGGAATGCTGTTGAAGTACAATCCAGTAACTGAGGTAGTTGTAGCAGGAAGACAGATATTAAAGAGGTAGAATTTTAAAAATTGAGTGATTCCTTATATATGGAACATGAAGAAAGGATAGCACCACATCTTTGGCTAGTTGTGCCATTCTCCAAGATTAACAAACAGGGAAAAGAATATGTTTGAGGCTGCTTAGGAGAAAAACAATTATTTTTGGAACTAAGGACAGAGTTAATTTTTCCATGTGTGTCTTCTTCAAGGCAGTATAGCACAGTGAGCAGACTTTCTCAACCACATCTTTGTAATTAATAACAACAAACTTCTTTGGTAATTTCTTATATATTCTTCTACATAGTCCAAAAGTAATATTTAAATATAGCTAAGTAAAAGCAAGTTTAAGGGTTTCCAAAAGTGTATCATTCAGGTAGACAACTTGGAGAGTTGGGCTGTGGATAATTTTCTTTTTAAATTCTTTGGATTATTATTAATGGAAATTTCTTCCCTTTGGGGATTATTGGGAAAGCTATTTCTGCCTCTCTCTTCACTCTTGTGATTATTGTTTCTCAGGAGGAGTGATTTATTTGATTTGTAGAATGACAAGAATCTCACAGCTACTGATTATTCCTTTCTCTATTATAAAGGGCTGAGGTGTTAAATATGACCATTTCAGTGTGGTTTTCTCTTTTCACTTTTAGGCTAGCTTGTGGCAACAGATCATTCTTCACTGAATGTAGGTTTCATAAAATAAGCACATCTGGGTACAAGTCTAGGGCCTGCCTTTTAGAAGCAAGTTTGAATTGCAGCCTATTTTATCCCCCCTCTCAGACCAAGACGAGTATGAAACAGTGATTTATCTTAGGCTGCCTGAGTAAATTTCCCAACTGCTGACCACATCTCCTTGTGCCTGGATCTCAGTTCTGAATCTTGGAAAAGGTGGCAGAAATCTTTATTCTTGTAGCTTTTAATCTACTCTAGTCTTCCCAGAAAAAAAAAAAAAAACAAACCTGATTTTTAAAAAAGATTTTATTATTCATTTGCTTATTTATTGTTTTTTTGCTTCCTGCTTGGAAATGCTATTGGTCCTGAAGAAAGGAAAGCAGGCAACCCTGACTTCCTGCCGAGGGTGGCCATGAGCTCTCACTGCTTCCCACGGCTGCTGATGGGGGGTTCACATGCCCGGAGAAGGCCAGGAAGGCCTTGAGCTTGGACTGGGCACTGAGGCATGCCATGCAGGTGCTAGTGGGGGGAAGGATTCCAGGTGACTAGGGGCCAGGACTTGGTGAATCAGCAGCAAACCTAACAAATTGTTGTCCACAAAGATCTGGTTGCCCACGATGAAGGCCTGGTGCCTGGTTCTGGGACAGCAAATTCTCAAAAGTCTTTTGGTGCCGTAGTGCCTTCACATACTCCTCCTTGCCCGCCTCCTAATTGGTGTAGATAAGGAAGAGGTATTTTCAATGGAGATTCTCCATGCTGTCAATCACCATGCCCACCAGGGGCACCTCCCTCTGGTCCGTACACCCCAAGGGAGCTGCCCAGGTATCGTAGGATGGCATTGGACTAATACAAGATAAGGTCTCCATCCTGGAACTTGGGAATCTGCCCATACAAATAGGAGGGCTTGAATAAGCCTGAAGCCAGATCTCCTTGGCTTCCAGGTCCTCTTCCCTCCAGCTCAGGCCCAGGTTGGCCATCAGCATGTGGTATGCTCCACTTACTGGACCAGCCAGGTGCCCCAAGAGAACTGATATCTTGATGCCAATCTGATGTTTGTGTCTGTATTTCAAATCTTTAAGAATCTGTAGTAGTGGATATGCAATTTTGCTCCAAAAAGAACCCAAGCGCAGATGTCTCATTGGGGTGACTTTTGGAGTATTTAAAGAAGAGATGATACATACTGTACTCAAAATGATCTAAAGTAGTATTTTGGTAACTATTTTTTGGAAATGTTTCTAAGTATTTTGATTCTTTGACTATGCTTGAGAAACAGTAAAAATGCATTATTTTCCAATTTTAACCAGATAAAATAGATCTGGAGTGAAATCCAGTATGTATATCTTTTAAAAAGGCCACAGAATATTCCGATTCAAATACCCACAAATTACCTGGAGATACTGTTGTAAGTTTAGAAGTAAAATATTTTTTAGTTGAGCTTTTGTTAAGTATTATCCCAAATAAGCTGTTTTTAAATATTATCCATTTGGAGTCTAAAACTTTACCCTCCAATAGCTACTGAAAAATAACTCCCACCCTCATCACTGTTAATTGAAACAATGTTGAGTACCCGAATTAACACCGATGGTGACCTATATTGTGGACTGAAATATAAAGCTAAAAGTTGAAAAAAAAATAAATATCATTCTCTTCATAATGGGAACTAGAAAACATGTAAAGAATGAGTAGGAAGCAGTAGAAGCAAAAGCCAGGGTCATAATATAGAGAAAAGCTTGAGAGACAAAATGTAGTTTTTCAACTAAGTTTTGTGGAAGCAAAAATAAGAAAATGTGTCTATATTTTATGAAACCAAGAAAAAATATTAGAGCCAAGAGTAAACCAGTTTGCGACAGAATAGAAAGAAAGATCACCATACAGCAATAGAGCCCTGTCTGTGTTCAGTGATAACTGAAGCTATAGCAAAATTCCTGCCTATGTTTTCTGCTCTCCTTAAGTCTTTGTTATTTGGGGTGTGTGTGTGTGTGTGTGTGTGTGTGTGTGTGTGTAGTTTGATACATATTAATCATTATAGTAAATTCTCCTTACTTGGGATAAATTGTAGTTATCTTTACTTTTTAAAAAAGTGGTAGAACAGATGTCTCTCCTGGGTATGATTTCATACAGTATCAAATCCAAAGACTATTTCACTTTATTCATTTTCTATCTACCTACATTGTATATCATACTAATAAATAATATTTTTAAATTATTTGATTATAGTTTATGTGTTGAATAAAAACACATGACATAGTATGCCATCTTGATTTTTGTAATTCAGTTCACGAAAGTATTTTAAGAGAAATCTGTTACTTGAAGGACCACCTAGTTATTTACTTTTGTGCCTCTGCCTCTGGTGTTTAGCATTTTGCTATGATTTTCACCAGCTCAAATTATAGACTTTTTTTTTTTTTTTAGAAATTAGAAACCACTCCTGTCATTTCAGAGGAACATTGGTTACATGGCTGTTGTAAGACCTAAAGAGTTGAAAGGGGATTCATAGAAAATAAAAATTAATAATTACAGGAAGCAGCTACCACGTCTAGCCTAAAGGGAAAAAGGAAGTGGTGGAGTTAGAAGAACCTAGTTGCTCTGAAGATGGGACCCAACAAAGCTGATTCTCAGACCTTTATGAAGGCAGTACTTCTCAATGTGTCTGTTAACTATGGGAAACACAATCAGGTTGACTCTGAAAATGACAAAATGGAAATCTGGAGTCAACCTGAAGATTTGTGTTCAGATATTCATCTATGATTGTAAATTTGTCTATTTTTCTTCGTAAATCTTCAAATTTTGGCTTTTTGCATTTTGAAGCAAATTTAAGATTATTATACCTCCATTTTTATAGGGGCCATTTATCCATATAAGGTATCTTTCCTTGCCCCTAATAATATTTTCTACATTCAATTTTTATATTATTATTATTATGCCAAATGTCTTTCGAGTATTTGCATATTTCACAGTATACTTTTTTTTTGTCACTCTTCCTTCAAATCTGTTTATATTCTTATCCATAGTGAGACTTTTATAATGGGAAAATAATTGTGTCTTTTGTTTTTAATCCTCTCTGACAACATTTGTCATTTAATTAGAAGAGTTTTTTTAATGTTTAATTTAACCACTGATATGGGGAGATTTAAATTACCATCTTGCTATTTATTTACTAATTGTTCTGTATATTACTTATTTCTTTATTCTTTTCTAGCCTCCCTTTGAATAATCAAGCATTTTTTATTTTTTTATTGTATATCCATAATGAACATGTTATTTATGCTATTTTGTATTATTCTTTTACAAGTTAGCTGGTATTATAGAGATTAAAATATGCAACTTTTGCTGCTTATAGTCTACCTTAAATAAGTGCTTTCAGCATGTCTCAAACAACTTGAGAAACTTAGAACAGTTCAGCTCCATTTATCCCATTCCTTTTGTGCTATTACTGTAGGTTTTATTTATTTGCTTTAAAATTCACATGTCATACTTAATTTTTTTCTTTTGCTTTTAAATATGACTATTTTTAAAATTTGCTTACATGTTTGCTCCTTTCACTGCTATTCATTCCTTTTGGCATCATGGAGCTTCTCTCTGGTATAATTTCCCTTCCATATGGGATACACCTAAAATAATTATCCCAAACAGTCTCAGGTGACTAGTAATTTACAAGAGGAATAGGAAGACCCCACCCAGAAATTACCTGCAGATCTTCCCTTTCTGCATGCTTGCCCACCAACTCCTCCTCATGAAGGCCAAGCAGAAAATAAGCATAAATAACTTGTAGCACCACCCAAACTAACTGTGCAAAAAGAACAAAAGCATATATAATAGAAAACTTCAAATGCAAAGAAAGTACAATCAGGACTCAACAAACATATGAGAAAAGCCAATGACATAAAAGGCTGATCATAACAAATCAAAATAATTACAGTTGCATAAAATATTATTAAATTCTAATATGAGGAAAGAGTTAAATCAACCCCTACATATTATAATCTGTTTCAATTTGGACATTCTTTGCTTCTATGCTTCTATGTTAGAATTTTCCTGCATTGTTGCTTATTTATGTATTTGTTTGTTTGTTTACTTATTATGTCTGTGTCTGCCTTCTGGAATAGGGACAGAAAATAAAGCATTCATGCATTTACTTTGTCTCTCCAGAGGCTTAGATAAATTTTAACTTTTAATAAATAACTCTTCTTAACTTTAAAGTCTGAAATGTAAATGATCTATGGGAATCTAAAATGAATGCAATTTTAAATAAGTACAAAGAAGTATAATAAAAAAGACAGCTTATCAAAGGAAACAGATAAATGCAGTTGAAAATTTTAGGTGGTTGTTGAAATAGTTTTTAAAATATTTAAATGTCAGATGGTAACATGATAGTTATGCTGGATTTATTTTTTTTTAAAGAGCTGAATAAAATACTATTTTTCTAAGATCTAGCCATGGAATCGTTCTAAAATGGAACACAAAGGGTTGACAATGAAGAATATGGAGAAGAAAGAAAAGTGAAATAGGAAATAAAAGCAGAGATTCTAAATCTAATGGAGAATGAAGGAGAAAAGAGAGAATGGAAGAAAGTTTCTCTTTAAAGAAATAAAAGAGGAGGATGCTCCAAAACTGATGAAAAAGAGGAATACACAGATTGAAAAGGACATACAGATCCAGGAAAAAAAAAATATGTCTCTCTCTCTCTCTCTCTCTCTCTCTCTCTATACACACACATAAACACACATACATTATATATGCACATAATAAATATAAATATATATACAGAATAAATGCATTAATGTATAGCAAATATATAAATTATATGTACATATATGTATATATAGTATATATACAATACCAAAATTGATAACATTAACAAACAAAAACATCTGAAATTATTACTTATAATAAAACAGAATCAAACTGATATCAGACTTCTCATCAAAAGAGAATCTAGGAAAGAGTGAATGGCATTTTCAAAGGAGAATTAACAGGTTCTATACCTAAGCAGGTAGGATGTTGAAGTAAAAATTACTCAAACATGAAAATTCTCAAGAGAGTATTTCAAAACTTCTATATTCCCAAGGGAAGAATTTCTGGAGTATATACTTTAATCCAAGAATTAGTTTGCAGGAAGACAATAGGAACAATGAAATTAGTAAAGTAAATGCTAAATGTTAACTATAAATACATACAAATGAGAAAAATTAATAAATCTGGAAATAAATTGCCAGACAAAGTAATCAGAGGAAGTGAACACTAATGGTAAGGAAATGACCCTCCCTCCTTGTCTAATTTGACCGCAGATAGCTGAAACAATAAAAAATGGGGTGGGTCATTTGTTTTTCTAAGACACTATAGATACTAATAAATTCTATATATTCCGGGACAACATAAGTTTAAATATGTGTTCTAAATATAGAATGCTGAGAGACTTCTGATTCTTGAAACTAGTTATTGAAAAAAATTCTCCTACAATTCATATAGCTTTGAATTTCTACAAACATACCTCTTAAAGCATTTCTGGGCTCATTGGAAAAAAGAAAGAAAGCACGAGAATGAGCTAAATAAATAAGCAAAAAACAAGTTAAATTGATTGGTTTCATCAATGCACACAATTGCTTTGCCTTGGGTCAAAATGGCACAAGACTGCTAAGATCTGGAAATGAAGCTTTGAGTCGACACCAAGGTGTGAGCTTATTAGGGTGGAACATTCAAAGGTAATAAGGTTGTTGCAGATAAATAACATCGTTTTTTTTCTTCCTGACAAAAATAAATGCAAACACAAATCTCATCTAAACCCAAACTAAACATATCCCCAACTTAACTAGCCCTTAGATCCCTCCAAATCTCAGCAGACACTGCAATGCTGTTTAACCAGAGAGAGACTGAAAGGGACCCCAGACTGCCAAGTGGTCATGACCATATATCTTCTACTTGAAAACTTGACAAAAGGAGCTGATCCAGGAAAACATTGCTGGAACTCTTATGGTTAAAAGAATCAAATTTTCTTCTTCTTTTTTTTTTTTTTTCCCCTGCAGAGGTCCAGCCAAACTAGGGGCCCTAAGATATATGTTTCTCTAGCTTCATGGTTAGTCCATCTCTATTGCCCTGGCCTCCAGCCTCTTCCCCACATGTATTTCCCATCCATGTATCCCTGAAGTAGCTCTTAGGAGATGCAGCATTGTGATGGCACTGGAAGGCATAAGACTAGGCATATTAATCATCAGTTTGTTAGAATATATAAGGAAATACCCCAGTTCAGATGATGCTTACTTAAACTTATTGCCCATGGCTTATAGTTCCTTTGACTTCTGAAACAGAATAGGAAAGACCAAGCCAGAAAGAAGAAGAAAGAAACTTTAACTGATATACTTCAAATAGAACCATTGACCTGCTGAACCTTATAGTCTACTTAGCTATTTTCCACAGGTTACGATGATAAGACTTGGGGAGCAGTATAATTTTTGGAAGTTTATACATTTTGAGTGACCCTAGCTCTTATAAAGATATAAAATGATAAAGGTACCTGACTGGCTCAGTTGGTAGAGCATGCAATGCTTGATCTTGGAGTTGTGAGTTCATGCCCCCTGTTAGGCTTAGATATTACCTTAAAAAAATTAAAATAAAATAATAGAATAATGCTTAGACTAGGAAAAAAAGAGACTCAGGTTCTAACATCAATCTACATACTGACTAAGATAGCTTAATCTAATTTTTCGGAGATTGTTCTTTTTGCTAAAGAAAAAAAGCAAAACTGAATAAAGGAAAACAACTAGATTAAAAGGGGGGGGAAAAGTCCCCTATGGTATACTCTCAGGAAACCACTTTGATATTAAAAATTTCACAAGCATGCACACACGCATATGCAAACACATAGGTGCCTATGTTGTTTGCTTAATAGTGATGAAAAAAGATTACAGCGCAAAGGAAACACATTACAAACTGGAACAATACAATAACTTACCTAATAAATTAGAAACACCAAGAAAGAACAGTTACTGGTGAAATCTTTGTTGTCACTTTAAACACTGAGGAAAAGGGCAAAGAGATTAAAGTGATACGAATGAGATAAGTACAGAGACTGATGATCTAACAGAAGTTCACTAAAATGAAAAATGCATCAACTGAAACCTGAAAAATGTATTCAGAGAAATGACACAGCAAAATTTCCCTGAAATATTGTATAAGTAGATTAAAATATGCCAATTATACCAAAATGAATTAAAAGATAAAAATCAACATTGAATTATATACTGGATGTTATAAAGGTCAACTCTTTTTAAAGTATACTTGGTTCATCTAGGTAGAATATGAAAGTCACCTGCAGAGTGAAAATCAGGCTGGACTCAGACTTATCCACAAAACTAAAAACAGTTCAGCAACATTTTGAAAACACATAGGAAATACTGTTACCAAGACACTTGTATTTGGCCTGATTTTCATACAAGTATAAAAACAAAAGAAAGATATACTCGAATATGAGGAAGCCCAAAGAAGACAGAATTCACAGGCACTTTTTGGAAAAGCTACTTACTGGAATTTCACTAGGAGAGTCAAAAATGCACAGTTTGGAAATGAAGATATCATTTAGAAGGACTGATGGTATATATTGAAATCCTATATAGAACCAAGATTCTGAAACAGGGAGAATTGTTGGTACAGACCAGAAAATGTAAGTGCTATAAAGTCTAATTAAACATATTCTAAAAATGCAAAAATTGTACAAAAGGAGAAATTAAAGTGAAAGTTAAATAGTGAATTATAGAAACATGGGATAGAACTATTATAAAATACAAATATACATTAACTATTATAAAGTAGAAATAGCATTCTAAAGGGAAAAAGGAATGACTTCAAAATCTCGGATACCCTTTAAAGCAAAAACCCTGTAAATGCCTGTGCTCACTATCTGCGTTTCTCTCCCAAACCTGATACAATCAGTCCTTCATCCTCTCTCCACAGAAACTGCTTTTGTGAACTCTGCATTGCCATACCTAGTGGTCATTTCTCAGCCTGCATCTTATTTTCTTTATCTTCACTATTTGACATTCAGATTACCCTTCTCCTGGCAAGACTTACTTTCCTCTTAGAAGACATCAATGTCTTCTCATTTTTTCTTTGGTTTTATGACCTGCAACTTTTTAGCATTTCAATTAATCTTTCTCAAACTAGCAGCTATAAAGATTGTAGAGTTCCTAGATTTAGTACTTGAATTTCTTTGTCTTTATGACTTCTTAAGGGATCACATATGATTTCATCAATATGTGAAATGCATTGTCAGCATTTATATACTGTCAGTTTTTAAAAGTACATCCATCCTAAACCTCATCCTGAATTCTAGACTCAAATATTCAACCACTTCCTTGACATCTAAAGTTGAATATCTGATAGCTATCTCAAACTTAACGTGTCCGGAGTGAAACTCCCTCCCCCAAATTTCTCATCCTGCTGCTCATCCAGTTTTCTCCATATTAATAAGTGACAACAATATCCTTCCCATTGACTTTTCTCTCTCATATCCTATCCACAATTACTCATCAAATGCTATTCACTTTTCCTTCAAAATATATCCATCTCCAGTATAGCCCAAGTCATTATTAACTGTCAATGTATCATTCCAATAGACTCCTTTCAAGCTTTCTGCTTTTTATTTTTTTATTTTATTTTTTAAATATTTTATTTATTTTTTTGACAGAGAGAGAGAGAGATCACAAGTAGGCAGAGAGTCAGGCAGAGAGAGAGGGGGAAGCAGGCTCCCTGCTGAGCAGAAAGCCCAATGTGGGGCCCGATCCCAGGACCCTGAGATCATGACCTGAGCCGAAGGCAGTGGCTTAATCCACTGAGCCACCCAGGCACCCCAAGCTTTCTGCTTTTATCTTTATTCCTACAATCTACTCTTAGAAGAATATCTAGAATGAACATGCTAAAAATCAAATCAGATCATTTACTTTTGTACTCAAAATCTAATGTATTCTTGCCTCATAGTAAAATAATAATAATAAAAAATAATAATAGTTGGTGTTTACTGGTTTTTACCAATGAGAGTGGGGCCTCCATTACATCTCTGCATTGTAAGAAAAAAACCTTTGTTCATCTGCAATGAAGAGATTATTGAAGGCAAGTCTTTGATGGACCAACAAACCAGTATCAAAAAATATATATGGTAATGAGTAATTCAAGAAAGAGTTGGTGGGCTGATTGTCTCTAACCACGCTGAAATT
Source organism: Taxidea taxus jeffersonii (assembly GCA_003697995.1). Taxonomy (NCBI): domain Eukaryota; kingdom Metazoa; phylum Chordata; class Mammalia; order Carnivora; family Mustelidae; genus Taxidea; species Taxidea taxus. The sequence goes on from ML102157.1 coordinate 68,061, forward strand.
TTTTAAAGAAAGTGAATTGTAAACTTAAAATCTAAAATTCTCATCTCAAAGCCTAACCAAAAGATAAGGATTTTCACCAATTTTATAAAAGAATTGACAGTAGCCATTACATTTTATCTACAGTGTACCAAACTGCAACATTAGCTGAATTCAGAGTCATGACCAGACTCCTCTGTGGAAAGGGCCTGTGAATTGAAAGGGAGGTATCATAGAGGCCTCCGGGTCTCCCTAGGAAACAGGAAAAGCTTTTCATCTATTTTATAAGGGTCTTGATAGCTTCCTGGAAGATGTTGTAATGATGTCTCTAAGGTACTTTATTGGCAAAGGGAAACAGGGTTTTGTTTTGTTTTGTTTCCCATCACTTACTTGCAAACACCCTTCTAAGCTTCAAGAGTCAGAGTCCAGTATTCTCCAAAGAAATAATATAAGTTTAAGCCCAAAAAAGTATGAACTTAAATCTCAAGATCTGCTCATTTATATTGAGAAAAACCTGGGAATGTGTGGGAATGGATTCTAAGATGATAGATCAGAGGGCTCAATTTATCAATTTGGATGCATGTACCAGAGATCTGAACTCAAAAAGGTGAGGGACATAATTTCTGGCTTTGTTAGTTGGTTGATACAGAGGCTCAATGGTTGGCATGAACTAAAAGTGAATTCTCAGGATTTCTTGGTGTGTCACATATACTTCCTAAGCATGCCCAAACCAATGCATTCTATCTCATGTGCTTTATTTATAACATGATTTTGACACTCCTCCACCAAATGGTGTAAGTATATGGTCTCTCTCTTTGAAATCCAGGCAGGCCTGTAACTACACCAGAAGTAACAGCTTATATATAATCATTATGGGATACTCACCCTTGAAACCAAGCCACTTAACCATGAGTATACCAAGCAGCCACATGGAAAGGCCAGATAGAGTCACCCAGCTCAGCTGAGGCCCTGGTTGATAACCATCACCAGTACCCAACAAATGTAAGTGAGTAAGTGAGATGAGATGTCAGATTCCAAGTTACCCAGTCAACACTGAATACACCAGAACCCTACACAAATTCCCATTCATGAGCAAAATAAGTATTTCTGTTGTGTTAAGCCACTAAGCTTTGGACTGGTTTAATACTCAAGTCAATAACCAGAACACTTGGTGTAATTTCATTTTTTTGGCCTATTGGTGCTCACATCTCTTCTTCACCTTTTTCCTGCTCTGCTCTGTATTGCAGCAAGTATGAGACCTACAAGTTGCATCCCCAAATTCGTGCAAGTTGACTCACTGCTTGTTTAGTTCAGTAAACAAAGAGAACTCAAAGTAGTTTAGAAAGTGGGAGGAAAGGAAAAGCCAGGATATTTAACATGCACATTCTCTCTGAGTCACATGAAATACCTTCAGTAACTATTATCTTGCCCATGGCTCCAGTTTTCACCAGAGAGGTCTGTTGTGGTTTGAACTCCTTCTGGTTGACTTTATGTTTCTTGGAATATAGTTAAATGGCCTCCTTGCTTTGTTCGTCCAAGCTGGTAGCTTACAGCAATTCTAGGAAGCTGGTACTGCCTCATCATTTATTATATGGATCCTCAGATAGTCCTTCACCTTTTTGACAAATTCTCTGCGTTAAATTCCCTGTAGTTTAAATACTGCAAGTAGTTTATTTGGACCCTATCTGATACAAATATAGGGAAAACAAATAAATAGAGAATCCAGAAAAGAATATAATAGAGAATTCAGAGGAATCCAAACAAATAGAGAACTAGGACATTTGGAGTTGATACTTCATGCATGAACTTTTTATCCATCCTTTAATCATGGTAGAGGTGGAGGTAGTCATTAATAACCAGAGTTTTGGCAATATTGATGCTCATACTTGGCTTAGTCAACCCTTTGTTTTATGATTATTTATTCAGTTTTGTGTATGTATTTGAAATAGATTTATTCACCAAGTCCCAAATGTCTGGAACTGGGTTTGTATGAGGAAGCAAGTGGAAGTCTTGGCTTTCCCACTACTACAGAAGAACACTTAATCTCAGCGGGAAATTCTAGGGCGATATTATCATATTCCCCTTTAACTTACTGGTGACCATACTGAAGAGAGATATTGATGTAAATATGATCTTTTAACTTGAGAAAATTACATAACCTGTGGATCCCGGTATATATTCACTGATCTGGCAAATTCTTCATTTCTATCCCTCCAAGAAGAGAAGAACACTAGAAACAGTTGACTTTTACCAAGCAGGGAGAACAGAGTCCTCACAATCTTGTCTCAGATTTGCATAAACTTCCCTGCTATTTATCATAAGTCAATCCAAAGAGATCTTAGTTATATATATCAGCATGTGCATGTGCATGTATATAATAATCACTGAACATCACACTATATTGATGGCAAATGATTATATATTCTTTTTTTTTTAAAGATTTTATTTATTTATTAGTTAGAGAGAGAGAGCAAGCACAGGCAGACAGAGAGGCAGGCAGAGGCAGAGGGAGAAGCAGGCTCCCTGCCGAGCAAGGAGCCCGATGTGGGACTCGATCTCAGGATGCTGGGATCATGACCTGAGCCGAAGGCAGCCGCCTAACCAACTGAGCCACCCAGGTGTCCCAATTATATATTCTTGTGAATAAGACACGGTAGATACCCTAAATGTCTTGGGAAAGCACATGGATGCCAGTTATAGGAATTAAATACCAAAAAATTCTAGGTTGCTGCCATCTGAATGAATTTTCTAGGAGGTCCAGTGTTGTGGGGTATATCATCACAACCATTCTAAATCAAAAGACATATTTAAACTCATTGAACTCCCTCCTGACTAAAGGAAGCATAGTGCTTAGTAGGTTTGTTTAGCTGTTGGTTAAAATATATCGTATTTGGGTATTTTTTTCACATCCTTTTAGTGAAGTCATTTTTTTTTTTCTTGGAAGGAAAAACAGAAGTGTCTCTAGTTAGTCTCTGCTACAGTTCAACCTGCATGCTACCTCTTGGTCCTTATTTCCTGAGATATCATGTTGTTTAACACTTCTGAAGTAGATCAGGTTAATGTATGGAATCTAATGTAAGCACCATGATGTAATACTGAGAGGGTCTTTAAAATTTTGGAACAAACTCTTGGCCTCTTCAGACAAATGATTATTCTCCATCTGGTAACTATTAACTTGTCATTAGTTGATTGACCAGAAGATATGAGAAGTCTGTGTCAACTGAGTTCCACGTCGTGAACTGAGTACCCAGGAACCTTCCTTTTTCAAGTAGAGGAGGTATTTATAGGACTGAACTTTGACAAATACTGACATTCCGACCTCTGCTAACAAAACAAGTTGTATTTGTATATAGTTACACATCCTGTATACTTATCTGTGCTATATTGTCCACTGTCTTCAAATCACATATATAGCTTCATGGATATTGCCTATTATAATGTCCGTGTTACCAAGGAGGGGGAAGAAAGAGGTCTTGCTTGACAAATAGTTCCTGGAATAAATTTAGATAACCTGGATTGATAATACTGCTGTTATGCAGCCTTATTCAGGAGTAGGGAAGAAATAAAATCCTGCCAATGATTATAAATTCAATTTGTGTGTCTCACCATCTACCCAGTCTAGAAGAAGGGAAGCATGAATTCATGGGCAATAGCTAAGAGGTTGGCCAGATGTTCAGAGATTGAAAGGATATGATTAAAGGCTTAGAGGCAAGGATATTTTCTATGAATGTATCCTGGTTCGCCTTACAAACAGGCCCAGGCTAGCCTGTTGGAGATTGAGACACTACATGGAGAAGAGAGATCTTTCCTAGTTGAGCCCATCCTAAACCAGCCCAAATTCAGCCAACCAGCTGCTGCCTGCAAATACATGTGTGAGCTTAGCCAAGGGCAAAAAAAAAAAAAAAAAAAAAAAAAAGAAAGGACCCACTAGAACCCAGGTTAGTATACTCAGAATTGTAAGTGAAATAAATTATTGTTTTTAACCATCTGTTTTCTATAAAATGATCTTTCTACTTGTCTACCTTTATCTTTTTATATTTTATATTTTTTGTCTTAAAATATTTTATAGAATTCACCAATGAAGCCATCGGGGCCTGGGCTTTTCTTTGAGGGAGAAGTTATTCTGTGTATGCGTGTATGTTCTCCCCCCAACACGCTGTATTTCTGGCAGTTAAAGCAGAGTTTTGTAATTAAAATGTTCTTGGATCAGTTAGAATCCCAACATGAAAAGAACCGCACACTCTGTTTAGTCAAGGAATGTTCAATGAAGGGCAAATAGCTATGATGAGGTGGGGGGATCATAAGAAATATCTTAATTCCTAGGTCTAAAACTTTTTTTTTTTAATTTATTTATTTGTCAGATAGAGAGAGAGCGCAGGAGCGAGTACAGGCAGACAGAGTGGCAGGCAGAGGCAGAGGGAGAAGCAGGCTCACTGCCGAGCAAGCAGCCCGATGTGGGACTCGATCCCAGGACGCTGGGATCATGACCTGAGCCGAAGGCAGCCGCTTAACCAACTGAGCCACCCAGGCGTCCCCTAGGTCTAGCAGAGCTAAGCCTCTTAGCACACTGATACCCAAAGTACCAAACAGAATAGAGTGATTATTAGAACCTAGAGGAAGCGAGGAGCCATGTCTTCCTTACAAGAGTCATACTCATCCCAAGGAAGCCAAACAGAAAGGGAGTCTCAGCTTTCCTTTCCTTCCTTCTTCTGCCTTTTTTGTCACATCTTTGAAGCTTAACCCAATCTAAGGCCAAGAGTAAGGAAGCCAATTCATGTGGTTAGATAGATAATCCTCCTAGAGCAGAGAACAGGGCACAAGATGGCATATAATGTATCTGGGAAAGCAAACATGATGTACCTGCTCTAGCACTGAAGAATGTATATATTTGAATGAATTAGTGAGTGCATGGATGTTGCTGTAGATCATTGCAGTTACTCTGAAGGCAGTTTGGAAGCATTCCTTGGCATTTGAAATGTTTGATCCCATATCTCAGAATCTAAATGAAAGGAATATTAGTACAAATGAAATAGGAGTTAAGTTTGAGAAAGGTAACTGAAAGATGTTATTTTGGTCACCATCGGAGCTTCGTGTAAGCTTTGTGGACAATCTATCTCTCATTAAAAAATTAAAAGGATATTTTGTATGTATACAATGTAGATAATTGCATGATAATTTATATTTTAGGGAAACAAATACAGTAGTTATACTAGGGCCAAGATAGAATTATTCCTCTTAGGTTCCTGGCAGCCAAGACAAAATGAATAATATAAAAGATTATATAATATTAATTGTCAAAACCAAACAGACCAGTTGAGATAAATGTTTTATTTCTACTAAGCTCCTTCAAATATTAAACACAATGTTTCTGTAATTTTTTAAATATGAACTATCATATAAATGGCAGAAATAACATTCAAGGCATTATCTTATTGGGAGTTTAAAACAATTTATAAAAGCATTCTTTTTCATGAACATTTTCTTACACCAAGTGGTTAAAAATGATAGACTTTGCTATTTGAAGGCCCAGTGAAGCAATTAATGCAATCTTAACTACATTATGTTCAAATAGTGTAATGTGAGCAAAGGATAAAAATGCCATATTTTAATTTTACATGCTATGATATACTATTTACATGAAAGTGGCTTTATAATAAAGATTACATAAACTTCACCTTTTTATTAAATTACCAAAAACAATGATAGTTAACAATAAACTGATACCACATTATAGTAGGTGATCTATTGCTATTTTTCAGTTATTCATCTTTCATGTTTGAGTAGAAAAAGTAATTAATAAAGTAACATATGGGCTACAAAAACACAGTTTATAACAAAAATAGGATTGTATGATTTTTCTATGTATGCAGCTCTTCTCACCTTGCTGACTTCACATTTAAGTGCTCTTTACTAGAATGCATTTCAAATATTTCAAGAAGATATAATATTTTATATACATTATACATATATTGGGACCTCAGCATGACCAAACTAGTTTGGGCATAATATACAAAGACAGTTATATTTTTATGGCTTTCGAAAGTTTTATTACAGAGAGTACTAGATGAAAGAGTTGTAGTTTTAGCATTACTGAGGCATGAATTTTTGTAAAGGGTTGTATTTCACCTGCTTACAGATACCAAAATCATCAAATAAGTCTGAAAAACAGAAATATGTAAAAATGAAGACCTCCTTTTCAAATAAAAAATACTGGTTATGACTATATAAGCCATAACTCTGGAATTTCCTACCAAAAATAAAATTTCTTAGTATTAATAGTTGTTTGAGTATATATTTTGGTAAATAGAACATCCTAGTGATAGTTTATTTCCCAAGTATATAAATATTTGCAAAAAAGATCAGAGTTTAATAAAAGGCATTAAATATTTTTAAAATTGTCCTGTATTATAGCCCACCCTCACCCCAGGAATGGACTTTAAGTATTGGAAAAGTTAGACTCATGCTCTTGCCTCTTTATCCCCCCTTTATGTTGTCCCAGATGACAATGAATATGTGTATCTTACCAGACTTTTGAAAAATAGAAGTTAGGGAATAAAGTAAAGTTTACAGGAACTTTTAAAAAGTGAAGAGAATATTGAAAAAAATGTTTTCTGCTAAGTCAACTATTTTAAAAGTTGCACAAAGAGGGACGTCTGGGTGGCTCAGTGGGTTAAGCCTCTCCCTTCAGGTCAGGTGATGATCTTGGGGTCCTGGGATTGAGTCCTGTATCGGGCTCTCTGATCAGCTCCCTGATTATGGGGTCAGCTCGGAGTCTGCTCCCCCCACCCTCTCTCTGCCTGCCTCTCTGCCTACTTGTGATCTCGATCTCTCTCTCTCTCTTTGTCAAATAAATAAGTAAAATCTTTTTTAAAAGGTTGCACAGAGAAATAAAAGTATAAATCAATTCGCTAACTCAGCTATTATTAATGATTAAATTGGTGAGAGGTAGCACTGGGCAAAGACTCCTTGTCAGTGTGGTATTATGGGGCTGACTGTATTGACAGGGTGCATTTGGGGTAAAATGTGCTTGTAAAAAAAAAAAAAATCAAAGAAAAAAAGTGGTTGGGGGTAATAACTGGCTAAGTTAGAGCGATGTAAGGTTTAGTCCAGTAGGATACTACTGCAAGGAGACATACAAGCAATGATGAGTTGTCCATCGGCAAATTACTTGAAATTTCTCTAAAAATCCCTTTCTGTATTATATCATGTCTTCATTCCAGACAAATAAAAAATGAATATTAACTGCATTATTGATGCTTGATTCATCTTGGAGGATGAGGTCAAAGTCTCAGCAATGGGGATTTTTAGCAGAGTCCTGACAACTTCAAGTCTTAGGCCAGTGCTTAGGAGAACAAGCCTTTTCTGGATAGCAATTATTCTCTCATTCTAAAGGCAAGGGATTTCCCTAGATACGATTACCCCCCCCCATAAAAATTTACATTTTCTTAATGTACAGACTCAGTGCATTTAACTTTTGCTTTGCCTTCCCCAACTTGACACAAGAATCACTTCTTAATATCTGGATAGATTTGTTACATTCTCTCTTCCTCCAGAAATACAGATATGAGGGAGGAGATGACATCTACCTGACATTGCTTGGCTTTAAATAAATCAGTTTATCTGAAATCACCTGAGATTGCTATTATCCACATTTTGCAATGAACAGTGGATCACTGACTGGCCCAAGGTCAAATGGGAAGGAAGGGATTTGAATCCCAGTCTTTGAGCTTTCACTTTTTCTAATAAATGACAATTTCTACTAATATAAAGTGTCTCTTTAGTATTCTGAGCTACAGTGTACTAGGTTGAATAGTATCCCACAAAAAACCCGTGTTCACCCAGAACTGTGACCTTGTTTGGAAATAGGCTTATTGCAGGTATAATTAGTTAAGATGAGTTCTTGTTGTATTAGAGTTGGGCCTAAATATAATGACTGATGCCCTTATAAGAAGAGCATGTGAAGACACAGAGACATAGATAGGCACAGAGGGATGGAGACCAAGGGGAAACAGAGATTGAAGTGATGCAGCTATAAGCCAAGTCATGCTAAGGATTATAAGGCAACCACTAGAGGCTAGGAGAGGCAAGGAACCATTTTGCCCTGTAACTCTAAGGAATCATGGTCCTGCTGACACTTTGATTTCAGACTTCTAGCCTCCAGAACTTAAAAGAATAAATTTCTATTATTCTGAGCTATCAAGTTTCTGATATTTTATAGGCAGGAAACTACCTTTTAAGGTATTTGTAAAATTTTTAATTTTTTTAAAAGATTTTATTTATTTATTTGACATAGAGAGAGATATCACAAGTAGGCAGAGAGGCAGGCAGAGAGAGGGGGAAGCAGACTCCCCACCGAGCAGAGAGCCCAATGCGGGGCTGGATCCCAGGACCCTAAGATCATGACCTGAGCCAAAGGCAGAGGCTTAATCCATTGAACCATCCAGGTGTCCCTAAAATTTTTAAATTTTAAAGGTATTTTGTATTAGAGGAAACTAATATAAAGATCAGTTAACAAAGTAGTTATAATTATCTTGTCACAGTGCTACTGGAAATAAATATCCTTTAATAATTTAGAGGATATTTTAGAACCTTGTATTTCCTCAAAATTATAATTAAAATAATTACCAGCCACGGTTTTTTAATTGATTTTGTCTATTGCCTCATTTGACTACTTTTCCCCACCTGTATAGCTAAACCTAAGCATTCGATGCAGCATATTCTCAGTGCTTGTATATCTGCTGGAGGAATGATTTAACAAAGGGTTGGCAGAATTTGTCATTGAAACTCAGAGTAGATGTATAGAGAAGCTGACTAGTAGAAAGTCTTAATAAAATTTTGGCAAAACATTTGAAGCAAATATGGGACCTATGTCACTGACTTTTTCTCTTATGTAAACAAAAAACATATAAATCTGATGAAATGGCTAAAGAACTAAACTCCATCATTTTTTATGCATAACTACTGCCTCTTGAAAGAACACTTGCCAAGTGGCAAAGTAAGAATGGGATATATGAATTGAGAAAATAACTCTGAGATTGCCCCTATCTCAGAAAAAGAGAAGTTATTGCCAGAAGTATCTGCACATAGATTAGGAGTCATGTCTCCAGTACCTGCAAAATCTCAATAACAATGAATGGAAAACTAAAGCTATTGTAACACAAGTTGATAAAGTTTATGAATATTAATACCTGAGCTTTAAACAGTTACAAAAGACAGATTTCTTTGCAGTCAAGATATTACTGTTATTCAAGCATCTACCTGGAAAAATTTGAACTGATTTGGACCTGGATTATTAAAAAATAAAGAAAAAGAAAGGATGCCTGGATGGCTCAGTTCGTTAAGCCTCTGGCTCTTGATTTTGGCTTAGGGCATGATCTTAGGGTCAAGATCTTAGGGTTGTGGGACCAGGCCCTGCATTGGGCTCTGTGCTCAGCACGGTCTTCTTGAGATTCTCTCCTTTTCCCCCTCTCTCTGCCCTTCCCCTTGCTCTCTCTCACTCTCTCTTAAAAAAAAAAAAAAAAAGAAAAGAAAAGAAAGGAGGGAGAGAGGAAGAAAGAAAGAGAAAGAAAGAAAGAAAGGGAGAAAGAAAGAAGGAAGTAAGAAAGAAAGAAAAGGAAGGAAGGAAGGGGGAGAGAGAGAGAAAGAAAGAAAGAGAGAGAGTACAAGAAGGAGCAAGATAAAAAAGATCAATAATGCCCTTAGTTTGGTAATTAATTTTACTACCCACCTTTAGATGTATCTGTGTGCTATATATTTTTTGTCTTTGATATTTATACTTAAGTCATCTGTTTAAATAGTGTGTCTTTCATAACACATCTTTTCTGTAGTTGGCAAAACTGCTTTCTCACCAGGCAAGAGGAAATAAAACTCACAACCTCAAAAACAGGGAGAAGAGATCAGCTAAATCTACTCCTTATGCTTTTTATTTCCTTGGTTTTGCTCTTCTATAAATAAGAAAAAAATCTCTCTTCCATTCATATATTTAACATATGCAGTAGCTGTCAGCTCTGAGTCCCACAATTTATCACTTTTAATCAAGCTCAAACAAAAGGACTATGACATAATTGGATATATGATCCAAGAACCTAAATTGTCTTTTGTTAAGCCCACTTGTTTCCATAGCTTCACTGAATTCTAAAAAACTGAATTCTAGGAGTTGCTGAGCATGGCTGATAACACGTCTAGTAGGTGTCTAGAGCATCCTTGATGTTAGCACTGCGGGACAAGAGAGATCTATCCTTGTACATGGTACAGATCTCCACAGGGACAGCTCATTTTATTTGTTTTCTAACTTGCCATAAAACACATTTTTCCTACAACTCAGTGTTTAAAGAAAAACAACTAGATTAAGTTCTCTGCTGTTGAAAATTGATATAAACTACTTATAAATTTATTAAACTTGATTAGATCCACTCAAGAGTCCCCATGTTTTTGACAATTTAAATAAGAATTACTAAGTGGGTAAATTTTTTCATCTGTTTTGACATATCATATTATACAAGTACTTCCACAGTGGAGATAAAACATTATATATAGCCATTTCCAGTAAAATACATCCCTTGTGTAGAAAGCATATTAAACTAGCAGCCAATGTCGTAGCAGCAGTGTATATAAATAGAACCTTAACCCAGAAGAAGATTCAGGTTGTACTCTTAGCACCACTTATGAAAATGTAACCCTAAGCAGGTTATTTATTTGAGCCTTAAAGAGGCTATCTGAAAACTGGATAAGAAGATAAAACCTACCAAACTTTTTAGACTATTAACTGAGTTATTAAAATTGAATCAGATGGATAAGAAAGCACTGTGAAATGAATACACCATATGTACATATATTTTTCATTAATGTTTTGCTTTTAAAAATCATTTTTTAAATAAGGTAATCTCATACTTTAAAAATTTGACAACTGTGACTGTTAAAAGACGTGTCAGAAATGGTAATCTTCTCTGCACATTTCGGTGTCCTCTAATCTCACTTCCTGTATTCAACAACTTTCAAAACTTTTGAGTATTTCTTCAGCCATTAAAGCCCATGTTTTTAAAAAATATGTTAATATAATTATTTATATACTTATAAATATCATAGAATACTGATAAATATCCTGTTATAAGTTCTTTAGCTCTTTTGAATCTCCTGTTCCGCCTTGAATCCCAAACCCCTTACCCTACCTATTCTATCAATATTGAAATTGTTGGATGTTTGCATTACTATTGACAATGTAATGTACTAGTTTCCATTGGATTAAGTTTCCATTCTTGTAAAAAATTTTTTTCTTTGAATTTATTAATTATTTACTTTGGTTATCTGTAGCTAATTTTTAATATGCTCTAACAGATCCATCAAAGCATAGCCGTTGTTCTAAATGCCTAGGCACGTCAGGTTCCTTTCTTCCCCTTGGACGCCACCCTTCCAGAGCTATCTCCCTACTCTAATTTTGACTGTGCAGCCTTTGATATTGCGAATGCCTTCCATGATTCACTTTTAGGAATCTCTTGTTTCATGAATGTCATCTCTTTTTGCTTATGTTTCTTCCTTAACATCTTCACCAGTCTTTCTAAAAGGAGAGATTACAAAAGAATTAACTGTTTTTCTGATTCCATGCATGAAAAATATTATATTGCATCCTTTCATTTGAATGATTTTGGCCAACAATAGATCTCTCTCTCCTTACACTCACTGAAGAGTCTCCCTCCTCTAGAGATCATAGGAAACAGCCGGCTGTTGAGAGCTAGAAACCCCATGCCTTCCCACATAAGTCCTGCTCTTGAAGGAATACAGATAGGTAGCAGACAAAGCAGTATAGAAAGCTCATCAGCCTCCTTGCCATTGGAAAATCAAGAGGTTATCAGTACCCAGAGGTTTCAAATGTACAGGTTGGGATTTACCTATACAAATAATTATTTTTGACCCAACTATAGACCTCATCTAACTTCCCATCCAGTCTCACTCAGGGTAGGGCCACAAATCTGCTTACTTCTCCCCCCAAATCAGCTTGTTTATGTATAATGTCATAATACATGAACTGAGATTTAAGCTGTATTTTTCATGCCTCAACAGTCACTTTTTTTTTCTACTATGTATCTCTTTAAAAATCTTTGTGGAGAAACAGAACATTCTTTTTCTTAATACCTTATAGACAACAGTTGGTTTAAACAGGATCCATCTGTTTTTTTTTTTTTTTCTTTTCCTACTCTCTATACTTTGGTTTCCATTTTTAAATTCAAGCCATTTTTTTCTATTTATTGGTAGCATACTTTTAAAATACTACGTTAACTTGAATTTTTTTTTAGTATATTTTATTGTCAGTCTTCAATTTATTCTACAAGGTTGAAAGGTAAAAACCATCAGAAACTTGAAGTCATGACTCTACTGTCTTCTGGGACCCAGGATTACTCTTCCATTCTGATTCCCAGTTTGGATATTTGCTGGCTGCATCAGTGTAGACTTCACTAAAGAGTGGGCAATTTCATAAAGCTGATATTGTATTGAGAGTGTCCAGAAACTTTAAGGTAAAAGAAGACAATAAACCATTCAGAAGTAGAAATCTTTGCAAGAAGACCTGGGATTTCAGTTATTTCTCCTAATTTTAAACTAAGAAAGTTTAACTTTTTTTATAACTGTACTGGGAAATACAATTTATAGAAACAAATATGGAGATGCATATACAAATGCACATGGAAATGTCTACACACACACACACACATACACACAAACATATGTCTTTGGTAGCTAAAGGATTCTATATTATACTCTAAGTTAAATAGAGATACATGATTACTTAGCATAAAACAGTGTATTGTTTATCTTTAAAACATAAAATGCCAATAATTCCAGCTAACTGCAACAAATATGGTACTGAGTTCTGCTTATTGGCCTGTTTTCCTGCTTCATGGTAATTGCCTCTGCCTTTTGTTTATTTCTGTTTTTTATAAGTCCAACTAACAGAAATCTATGAGCCTAAGGCTATTTTAAACAATTGAAGAAGGTGGAAAATTGCCAAATGAAAACCAAGCATAAATATATAATTAAGAGAAACTGCCAATTAAAAAAAAATAAAGAATTACATGTCCAGAATCTTATATATTGACTATCTGTACAGTTTTAACTTATCAAACAACTGCCAGCTTTTAACCTTATTTTTCAACATATTTTCATTGAGTAATAGTGAGAGTAAGAGAAATTACCAAGTTCTTGTCCTTTATGATCCATTGATTTGTTCTATGACCTTCTGTCTTGACACTTTTGGACCTCAATTTCACAATCTATAAAACCATTCCTGTCAGATTTACTATGGTACCAATTACTCTCATCTTGGGATACTTTAGAAAATAAACAAAAGGGAAGAGATGACATATCTATCCCACCTCTTTATAGTATGCAGTTCAGAATAATGCATTTCTTTATTACCTATGTTATGCTCTAATCTGAATTTTTCACAGATTATATTTTTTGTTATTTGTATGTATTTTATACAAGTTCAAGATATTGTATTAGTAGTGATTTAAAAAGAACATATTCAATCTAAATTTAAATAATTTAAAGTATAATTGAAAACTACAGAAAGTGTCATAGAATATATGATAGCAAAAATTATATTTGTATAATTAATTTTTTGATTTTTTTCCTTCTTGGAAAAAATGATAGTTCTCTTCTAATGGCACTGAAGAAACAGGTGATAGTTAGAATTCCCACTAAAAGAAATACAACCTCCATGGATTCCTTATATAGATTTGATGTGCTGTTCTTCTCTTTACAGATAAGAGCATTTTCAGTTCTCTGATATATGTGTTATAAAGTAAAAAAAAAAAAAAATCCCCCAGGGTATATAGAGAAAACAGTGTGCATAAATTTGGTGCAAAATTTACCAAACTATACTCATATGGTATCTTTTCAACTTTAGTCTTTATGCATGTAGATGGTCTTTGCAAAAATGTAATGAAGATCCCTAGCTTTTCCAAACCTTTGTCTTTCTTAAATCTTAAATATTGCTGCCTTAATAAGGCAGTATCATGAGAGGCTTTGAAAAATTATTTCACTCTTAATTCAGGATTATTAGTCATGAAATCAGTGGAGTTGACTTTTAAATATTAGTCATTTTGTATCTTCATAATGAAAAAGTTGCTTTTATTTAAAATAGAAACTTCACTTCAACATTTATTTTAATTATCAATATATTTGTTTCTCCTTTACTGTGAGTTTATATAACTGAGTAGGGAGGATCCTTAAGAAGACAAAAAAGGAAGCACATGACACCTAGTATCAACAGTCATTCTATTCTAAGGATACCTTTAAGAAAAGTTTCCTCACTAACCACACAAATAGATTTAAGACAAGCTGAATTCAGCTTTCCTTACCCCATGGCTAAGCATCTGGAATTCTTGCTCCCTTCCTTCTTAGGGTGCCTGATAATACCGCACATTTCTTAAAATATTTATAGGTCATTTATTAGAAATCAAGAAAGCAGGAGGCCCAAAGTCAAAAGATACTTTATTAATGCTAAATATCTTATGTGTAACTTAGCAAGAGTAAACTGGATTTCATAAAAGAGATATTAGCTGTGTGATATTATGTATTAATTCTATAGTTAATATCAATGTATAATAGAATATATCTGTAGCTGTATATTTGTACTAGTACAAATATAATTGGTGCAGCTGAAACCACTGAAAGACAATTGAATTAGTTGATATACAAGTAATACAGTAATATATACTTAATATAGAAAAATGAATTTGGGGAGCAAAATTTTCCATTGATGGAGATATCTCTGGGTTTAAAGACCCAAAATTATTTTCCTGAAGTATTCCTTTTGAAGCATCTAATTGTAATTTTGTAGTCCTAAGACTAAGAAATAAAATATATGTATAAAATCAGCTTCTATTTAAATATAACCCAAATTTGTTTGAATCTTAAACATTCAGTTACAACAACTCCAGAATCTATGTAAAAGAGTTGTTTGAAGGGTAGTCAAGAGAAGGAGCTCCCTATTTCTCTAAAATGTAGATATTTTACATATATCAACATGTCATCCACATATAATGAGAGTTCTACTTTATTTTTTTAAAGTAATCTCTATATCCAACATGGGGCTTGAAACTGTAACCCCAAGATCAAGAGTTATATGTGAGGCAGGTGCCCCAGAATTTTACTTCTTCCTTACCAATATGGATGCCTTTTATTTCTTTATGTTGTCTAATTACTGTGACTAGGATGGCTGGTACTATGTTGAGTAAAAGTGGTGAGAGTGAACATTCTTATCTTGTCCCTGACCTTACAGAAAAGCTCTCAATTTTTCACCATTAAGTATGATGTTGGCTGTAGGTTTTTCATATAGGGCCTTTATTATGTTGAGATGTGTTCCCTCTAGACCTACTTTGCAGAAAGTTTTATACAACTCAGTACCCCCAAAAGAGCAAATAATCCAATTTAAAAATGGGGAGAAGATGTGAACAGACATTTCTCCAAAGAAGGTATCCAGATGGCCAACAGACACATGAAAAGATGCTCAACATCACTCATCGTCAGGAAAGTGCAAATCAAAACTACAATCAGGTATCACCTCACACCTGTCAGAATGGCTAAAATCAAAAACAAGAAGCAACAAGTGTTGGTGAGGATGTGGAGTAAAAGGAATCCTTGCACTGTTGCTGGGAATGCAAATTGGCGAGCCACTGAGGAAAACAATATGGAGGTTCCTGAAAAAGTTAAAAATAAACAATCCTATGATCCAGAAATCACACTACTTGATATTTACCAAAAAAAGGAGGGGGACATATGCACCCCTGTGTTTATTGTAGCATTATTTACAATAGCAAACTGCGGAAGCAGGCCAATCAGTTGTCCATCAGTTGGTGAGTGGATAAAGATTTGGTACACACACACACACACACACACACACACACACACACACACACAGGAATATTATTCAGCTATAAAAATAATGAAATCTTACCATTTGCAACAACATGGACAGAACTAGAATTATAATGCTAAGCAAAATAAGTCAGTCAGAGACAAATACCATATGATTTCACTTATATGTGGAAATTAAGAGACAAACAAACAAAAAAGGCAAACCAAGATACAGACTTTTAACTATAAAAGAACTGATAGTAAGCAGAGGAGAGATAGGTGGGGTGATGGGGGAAATGAGGGTTTAGAATTAAAGAGTATACTTACCATGATGAAGATAAATAGAATGAAAACATGAAACATAAAAAAGAGAATGTAGACCCTTTAGGTTGTTTCATATTTGTTCAACATGCTGTGCTTTATTTTTTCCTCAAAGATATTCTGCAAATCTCATTTCTTAGATTGACTGAGGATTAAAAATGTCTATATACAACTATTATGCTACTATATGTATATATAGTTGAATATCTTTGAATACAGATTATATATATGCTATTTATATATCACAATTTATTGATCCAGGACTCACAGCATTTGATTAAATGGTCAAGAACATCTATCACTTAAACAAGATGACTCATGCATCAAGTTATTGATTTACCTTTATATACGGTATTTTGGTATTGTTTCAAACATAAGAATAAAGAGAAAATAATTCCTGGTGAATGAAATTCTAATTTCAAATGGTATAATTTAGGGATGATTATCACTTTGCCTTATTTTACCAAGCAATTAACTTAAGGTATGTATTTTAAATGTGCTGGATACTTGCCCTCTTGCTATAATACAAAATAACATCCTCACTGCTGCTCACTTGGTTTTATGATCTTAGTTGTTAACAGCCTCAGGAACAAGCCCAACCATCTATCACTATCACCTCTATGTGGTACTTTGATCCTGGCCCTATGTGGTACTTTGATCCCTGACCCACCGTGTTTTGGAGACTTCTGAGAAAGGAGGCAAGACAGTGACTTTCTTTTCTAGGGACCTTTCTGTAAGGAATTTGGTTTGCCATTTAGGCCCTGGTATCCTTGCATGGTGTATGTTAATGAGTATAAAAGAGAAGAAATTGTCCAGGATATGTGTGTATTACTATTGTATAACATTAGGGCAACAGAAGGCTGAGCAGATTTCCTGTTTTATATGATGTCTGGCTAGCAATCAATATTTTTGGAGTTAACACGATTCTGCATTAGCTCCAGACTGCAATTCTCATGTCAATTGCATGAGATGGCAATTTTGTTGAAAATTTGGCAGTAGTTTGGAATTTAATCTTTAATTTTGAGTGCTTTGACTTTTTGCTAAATCTTCATAGATAATTCAGAGATAATAATTTACTGACTGCTGCTGATACCAAGATTCAAATTCTATATCAACATAAAATTGAGTGATGATTTTTAGTTTGGATTAATATTAGACTAGAGAGTTCAGTATTGGCTAGAGTAAAAGACAGCCATCCATTTGAAACATACATACACAAATACATTTATTCATACATATCTACACACAATGTGGTGTTTTATATGCACCGTATCTGAAATCTGCATTGTAAGTAAATGATGATAGTAAATAACAAGAATTTTACTTGAATTCATAGATGTTTTAATCAATATCGTGGAGAACAAATTTGTGAATTTCTCCATCATGAAGAGGAAAATGAAAAAGCAGGTAAAATAAAATGTAAGCATGCGAGAGGATAGATATAACAAAACAAACTTCTAAGTGAAAAATTATAGGTATTTCTCAGGAAAAGTCATAATAAATCTCTGGAACTATGCAACCTATCAGTACTAAATCATGAAGAAATAGAAAATACGAAAAGACCAATTATGACTAAGGAAATTGAATTGTAATGAAACAACTCCCAACAAAGAAAAATCCAGGACCAGATGGTTTAATTAGTGAATTCTATCAAATATTTAAAGAAAGATCAATGTCATTCTTTTTCAAACTCTTCTAAAGATTTTAAGAACAGGGAACACATCCAAACTCATTTTACTAGGCCAGCATTCTCCTTATACCAAAACCAGACAAGGACCCTACAAGAAAAGAAAATTACAGGAAATATCCCTGATGAACTTAGATGTAAAAATCCTGAACAAAATATTAGCAAGCTGAATTTAACAGCACATTGAAAGAATTGTACACCAGGATTGAGTGAGCTTTATTCCCGGAGTGCAAAGATGGTTCAACAGTCATAAATGAATAAATGTTACACACCACATTAAGAAAATGAAGAATAGGGGCACCTGGGTGGCTCAGTGGGTTAAAGCCGCTGCCTTCGGCTCAAGTCATGATCCCAGGGTCGTGGGATCGAGCCCCTCATCGGGCTCTCTGCTCTGCGGACAGCTCGCTTCCTCCTCTCTCTCTGCCTGCCTCTCTGCCTACTTGTGATCTCTGTCTATCAAATAAATAAATAAAATCTTTAAAAAAATCCATTAAAAAAAAGAAAATGAAGAATAAAAAGTATATGATTTCTCAATAAATGCAGAAATAGCATTTGACAAATATAACATCTTTTTAATGATAAAGCTCTCAACAAATTAGGTATAAGTGGAATGCATCTGAGTATAATAAAGGCCATATGTGACAAGACCACAGCTCTCATTTTCAGTGGTGAAAAGCTGAAAGATGTTCTTCTAGGATCAGGAACAAGAGAATTTCTACTCATATAGTACTAGAAGTCGTAGCCAGAGCAATTAGGAAGAAAAAGAAAAAGAAATAAAAGATACTGAATTGCAAAGGAAGAAGTAAAATAGCCACTGTTTGCAGATATTTTATGTGTGTGTGTGTGTGTGTGTATACATATATATATATACATATATATATAACTATAAAGACTGCACAAAAACAAAAAACTCTTAGAATAAATGAATTCAGTGAGTCGAAGCGTAAAAAATCAATACACAAAAATCTGTTGCATTTCTTTATCATGAGGCAATATATCAAATATCAATTCATGATAGTAAATGCAGAGAAGAGGGGCAAACATGTCCTATAGTATTTACATAACATGACTGCGTTCAAATTACTAATCCAATCTTCTCCTTTTTATCTTTTCTTTCATATATATGTACATGACTCTAAGAAGATGTTAGCTTAAGAGGAGGTTGACTATTGCTTTTTCCCTTTCCAAATTTGAGTCAAGTAAAGGGGCTTCCTTCAAAGAAAATAAAGTGAATGCAGGAGAACGAGAGGGATTGATGGGCAAGGGGTGGGGCATAGATGAAAGGGAGAGTTGCTAGACGTCTTTTTTTTTTTTTTTTTTTTGAGAGAGAGTGTTGCAGGGTGTAGGGACAGAGGGAGAGAACCTTAAGTAGGCTGCAGGCTTAGTATGGAGCCTTCCATAGAGTTCAAACTCATGACCCTGAAATCATGACCTGAGCTGAAATCAAGAGTCAGTGGCTTAACTGACTGAGCCACTCAAGCTCTCCTGGATATCTTTTTAAATAGCAGATTGTGCTTTACCTCCTGTGTTCATTTGAGCAAAGGCTGAAGAGACTTGGAGAAAAACAGCAGGTCAGAGAGTAATCCACAGAACAGTCTGCAGTACCCCCACTAGTAAGACAAGTACTTACGAGTTTCTTGTGAGTCAAGTGCGGTTGGGGGTGGGTGTGGAGTGCAGGGTGAAGAAGTCTGATCACAGACAATGTTCAAGGATAGTGAACTGTGCAACTGGAGATTTTCTGAGCTCCTCTCATAACAATCACACTGCAGCTCAGTATTTGGAAACCTGCCCCCACAGAGCGTATTGTCAGTCATCATTAGTGTAAAGTCCTCTGCCATGCCCCTTCTTCACCCCAGCCTGCTGGAGCAGTAGACTACAAGGAAAGGAAAGAAGAGATTTAACTATTTCAGGAGGAGGACTTCTTTGCATTCTAGGTCATGTGAGCACAAGCATAAACTAATGTGGACTAGAAAGGAGGAGGTCACAAAGCTTTAAACTGGGTATGAGGTTGGAATTTTTAAATAGACTAGACAGAATTTTTAAATAGACCAGACTAGACAGAAGTTTATGAAAAAGAGATTAAAATCTATAGATTCTCCGAAAGTATCATTTCAGAACAGAAAAAAAAGAAAATGGGGTGGGGGTGCGTAACTCACAGCATGGTAAAAGGCAGTGACTGGAGAAATGAAAGCCATTTCTGTTCTGTAATCCACTGATTGCAGATAGTTTAATAATTGGTTAATTGCTTGACAAGAAAATTAATAATGGAAAAATAGCCTAGCATTATCACTTGTGCCAAAACTCCAGATAATAATTTTGACTGCAGTCTTGGGAAAGGCTATATGCTAAATAATTTCATTCAGCTAGGTCAATTATTTAATAACCTAGGAATGGGGTGGAACTCTTTATAACTAACATTTCATGACAGGCCCTAAGTTGGTAGGCTTAATAATTTCTATTTCAATTAAAGTGCCTCATGTCTAATACCTAACTTTAAAATTTTAAATACTATATTATCTCTTCAGTCTATGACATGGAAATGGAGGGTTTCAGACAATTATTTGAATAAATATAAAGATACTTTTTAGGACAGTTTTGGCCTCATTGTTGGTCCTCTTGGAACATTTCTTCAGGTTGAGGGGTGATGACAGTTCTTGGAAGCAGACGCAGGCTCACTATTTTATGGCTTCATTTGTTGTGCTTCTGTGAAGACACAGGGATCACCTGTCAGTCAGTAACCAGGACATGCACTTATGCAGATCCTGACGATTCATGGTAGCACAGTAATATGAGGCAAAAGTGCTAGAACCAGACTGCCTGAGACCAAATCTCAGCTTTGTCCCTTCATGTTTATATAACTTTTCTGTGCCCCAATATCCTCATCTTTACAAAAGGGGTTAATAAACTGTTTTATTCCATGGGGTTATTGTAAAATAGAAAATCAAAATAATGCACAAAGCCATTCAGAATATTGGTATTAACTAAGACACCAGTTTTGAGTGAGCTCTAAGCAGCTTTTGCCAAAAATGGACTAAAATAATCATTATTTGAGAAAGATAAGATAAAGGGATAAGTACATAATACTCTATTTTCCCCTAAGTTTTAGTCCTGTTTTTATCTTTATACCTGAACCATATTATTTTAACACTCTGACATTTTTCTAGATTATATTTCAACACTCATACAGCTCTAGTAGAGGAAATGGGTAATAAAGAAGATTGCATAGGCATGCCCTTGTATGATAATATACATGATACTTTTTTAATTGAATAGCAACAGTTTTTTTTCTCTTCCTTTGACATGCAATAGGATTATATCCTTTTTCCAGTGGTATGTGGAAACAAGATATATTAATCAATTGTAACCATATTAGAGTAAAATTTTTATATGATCTTTCCCCTTCAAATATTTTGCATTTTATTATTGCAATTATAGAAGTTCAAGTCAAATCCTATTGTTGAAGCAAAATGAATTTATATTATAAAATTAATTTAGAGGGCTGTGTGTAAACTACTACTGACCTAGACTTTCCCATCCCATAGAACTAGCATTTCTCTGTTGAGTGAAATGCAGTCACTTAGCATTTACCAGTAATCTATATAAAGAATAGAGATTAATATCTAATACAGTTTGCCTATGATAAAAGAGTCCATCTAAATCCTCTTGGATAGAGACAGAAAAGAAAACGAAAGAAAGACAGATTGAGGAAGATAGGAGAGAGGGAGAAAGTGAAGGAGAGGAGGAAGAGAGAGAAAGAAAGGGGAAAGGAAAGGGACAGGGAGTCTAATGTTAGTTAGTGAACATCATAGACCACAGCTTCCACAATCAGTCATGGGCTAGAGGTTAGTAGGAGTAATTTATCTTTGTGTCTTGTTGCTAACCTCAAGAATAGTAGAGCTCTTAAGATTGTTTTTAATTGGGAAAATAACCCACAGTTATATGTGAATTTGTTAAGACCAATGATTGCTTTCCACAGGAAATCCTCATATATATTACTTTTACTTTGTTAGACACATAAAATATAAATGTTGTGTGCTATACAACCACTGACTCCATTTCACTTGCCCCTGCGTTAGCAGTGAGAAAGAAGATTCACAGGGCACAGTATACTCAGTTTGCTTAAATTCAAAGTGTGCAAACAAGGTGGGATAGCATTCAGCCAAACAGCGTTGTATCAGGAGTTTTGTTTTGTTTTTAAAGATTTTATTTATTTAACAGAGAGTGAGAGAACATAAGCAGGGGAACAGCTGAGGGAAAGGGAGAAGCAGGCTCCCCACTGAGCATGGAGCCCAGTGTGGGGCTCGATCCCGATCCCCCAGGATCACAACCTGAGCTGAAGGCTGACATTTAACCATCTGAGCCACCCAGGCACCCCTGCATCAGGAGTTCTTGCAACATCTGTCAGCTTCAGAATCTAGGCCCCCTGCCTCAGAAGGAATTTTCCATTGCAAGACATGAAAATTGAAGCATGTGTAGATTACTTCAGTCTGGGAATAGAGCCCCTCTCGTTCCTCAAATAATCAACTATTGCAAATAACACTTCTTGGAAAATATGCCAGTTGAATTCAGCTGAAACCCACCAATCAGAGGTTTAGCAGTGAGCACTTCTGATACCTGACCTGAGTTCAAGCTGCTTCATACAGTATGAACCAATAAACATTTCACATTTGTCTTAACTCAGGACCCTTCAGAAGGCAGAGTTGCAAGAAGGCAAACCCAGAATAGTACTACCGGGTCTGCCTGGAGTTCAGACCAAATGAATGAAATATTATAAACCAAATTTCCTTAAGTCTTTAAGTATTACCTACACTTTTTACAGATTACCCCATTGATTGTATTGATTAAATTTACAGTGAATACATTTTAAGATTTATCTGTTTGTTTATTTTTTTTTTTAGAAAGAGAGAGCAAGCATGAGTGGGGGGTGGAGGGCCAGATGGGGGCAGAGGGAGGAGAGAGAGAGAATCTCCAGCCTATTCCCTGCTGAAGCAGAGCCCTACATGGGGCTGGATCTCACCACTGTGAGATCATAACCTGAGCCAAAACCAAGAGTCACCTGAGCCATCCAGGCACCTGATACATTTTTTTTTTTAATTATAGGTATCTTTGAACATCCTAAACAGCAGATAAAACATCTTGTAAAAGAAATGAACAACAAAGACTTAAAATATATCACTTAACATATAATCATGGAAAATATATCTTCAACATGTATAATATTTTGTTTATAACTTCGCTTATAGCTTTAATTGTTTGAGATCCTTTATAGTTCTAGTAATATAAAACTGAATCTTTATAAGAAATTTGCACTATTTTTACTAGAAGTGAAGGTAAAAGAATACCAAATCAAGCTAGCCAAGGATTTGAGTTATCCATCTACTGATTCTTATCAAAATACAGGATTAAGATGATTTTCCTTTGGAGACTCAAACTTAAAATACTCACCATCAGGCTGAGATTCCTTTTGACAGTTAATCTTATTAATATGTAGGCTATATGTATGCATATCTCAAACATGGAGAGCACAGTCTAAAAACTAGTAAGTGCTCAATAAATAAACACATACTTGTTAAAAGTACTGATTTGTTAATCAGCACTTTTTGTTTAGTCATTTATATTAGTTTTATTTTTCAAAGCCTAGTTTGAGTTTCATAATGTATACCAGTTGAAATTTGGTTTTATCAGTATGACAGAATCAATTGCCTTGATATCATAGTATCTTGACCTGTCCTGTCAGCACTAATAAAAATATATGCATGCCGGGGCACCTGGGGGGCTCAATCAGTTAAGCCTCGTACTCATGGTTTCCGGTGTGATCACAGGATGGAGGGGGATTCCTTCTCCCTCTGTCCCTCTCCCCCTCTTTAAAATAAATAAGCAAACAAATAAATAAATATCTTTTTAGAAAATGTATGCTATCTCACATCAGTAGTTTATAATTAATAACATCATTTAGAAAATTCATCTCCTAGGAGATGAGGACTTGCGTGTTCACTAGTAGTTCTCCTTTTTTGATACATTTGGCCAAGAAAACACATTGATCACAATATATAAACTTTTTTTTTTCTCTTCGTTCATTCTTCGTGACAAGTGATGCTGATTACCTGCTGGACCCCAGGATAATCTCTTATTTAACTCATATTGCCATTCCTCATCACATTCTTCCTTTTCCTGGAATAGTTGTGGTTGCTTCTGAAATACTGGCATTATTGTTAGTTCCCAATGCTTACTACTAGTTCCTGCTTATGTCCTACCTTTTTTAATACCTTACTTTTATATCCCAATTACCTTTGATTTTTTTTAATTATCTATTTCTAATTGAAATATATACTAGTTAGGGTAATAATGTTAGCTGTGTAATGAACAACCCTCAAATCTTTGAGAATTAACAATACAAAGGTTTGTTGTTCACTCATGTCACAGTACAACATGGTCCCCAAGAGTGGGCTTAAAATTCAGGTTGATTTAATAGAAGGGGTAAAAGAGATTGTGGGGCTTTTAACTGCTCCTATTTCATTGGTATCAACCAAACATATGACCCTATCCGTAATCAAAGGAACTAGAAAACAGTGTAAGCGCATTCAGAAAAAGGGGGAAAGTTTAGTGAACATCCAGCCAACATGTGACTTAACTTTCACATAAACACATGGATATTACAGACTCAGCTTTTTCCATGGAATTATTTTGTATCATTATCAGTATGATGTTAATATAAAAATTGCCATGGCATTTCCAGTATAAGCTTTCACGCTATTTTCTGAAAAGATGTTATGGTTTGAGAAAATTCTTTTATTCTAGACAATGGAAAGATGTAAAAGATCCCTCTTAATCTTTTTCTTTACTCAAGACAGGGATTCAGCTATGCTCCAGATTCCTTTTAAGTAGAGAATAGTAGTAAAATCCAACATAAAGACACATGGGCCAAGATTGCTACAACTGCTGGGTCAGTTATAGCAGTGACATATGGAAGATGTATATATTTAAGGTTATGAAGTGAAATGTATGTTTTAATTCAGTGTATTATGTTATAGTACTTTTTTTTTTTTGAATAGTAATAGGGCTTCATTGACAACTAAGATTTTCTACAACTTTGACAATAGTTATTTTAAACTTCAGTTAAAGCTTTTCCAGACTCAGTTGGGAGCCTAATCAAGGTATTTCCAAGTGAATGATGCTTGAGTCCAGTCATTTTTGAAATACAATTTTTTAACTTATGACTATAATCAGAAAGCTGTCTGACTCCTATAACTAATAACCACCTGTGTCAAAATTTTCCTTGTAAGATAACTGGTGAATTGTACTAAAGATATACTTTATTATCTTATGGGGAGAATTGAGCTTACCATGCTATCACAAGTTGGTATAAAATTCTAAAACTTACGTAAGTTTCAGGTTTCCTTTTTCCCTTCACACTTTGAACAGAAAAACATCATCACTTATTTTTATTACTGAAGCCTAAAATTCTAAAAGTTATTTTGTGTGTATTTCATTTGCTGGGCCTTTTCTAGTCCCAAATTCATTCATATGCAGAATTACCATGATATTCTGAAGAAAACAGGATGTCATTCTCTAAATGAAACACTTGGAAGGAGGATTATTTCTATTTCAAGCCTCCAGTTTATTTTAATTTATTTGCTGATGGAGCCAAGATCTGCAAGAACAGTCCCACTTTCTCATGCTGATTCTAAGTGCAAAAATCTACATCATGACCTTTGTATTAACAGACACAATATATCTTTAAAAATAGAGTATTCTTGCCATATGTGCCAGGGCCCTAGTGACTTCAAGTCCAAGCAGACAACATTACTATAGGAAAGCTTCAGTCTTGAGAAGAATAGCTTTCATGCAGCTGAATGAGAATTAAAACAAGACCAAAAAAGAAAAAAAGAAAGAAAAAGAAAAAACATGCTGTGCTCAAAATACATTGTCAGAGTACCAGAATCCAAAATAGAGTGAAAATGTATGCCTCAACTCAAGCAGCTTTTGTCTGTCACTCATCTCCTGGTTTATAATCATGCTCAAGTGAATATTATTAAGAAGGCACATTCGTCTCCCCAGTCTCCCTCTCCCACAGGTCCTCTTCTGTATCCACAGGAACAATCCCCAGAGGAACCTTAGAGGGAGACTGAATTTGCTATTTACATTTGGGTTTCATGAGCTCCAGGGATGGGGTCAAATCAGTGACTCAGCAGCTTTCACTCTGTTCATGCTTGTTCTTCCCACTTTGCTACGACCACAGAAGACAGATCGCCACTAGCATGTTTGGAGGAGGTTATGTGATAGCAAAATAATCGAATATTTGATTTTTTTTTTTTTTTTTGGCTAGGATACAGATGTCACTGAGTAATATATCCTTGGAAGCAATATAATTATTTAAAAGGAGAAGAAACTGTTGAAATTGTGAGCAGTTGGTCAGTGGAACTGAGGAAACACAAAGGAACTAGCAGTCTGGATGCTTTCCTCAGAAGATGGGGAAATCAATGTCAATTACAGCATCAATTAACAGTGTATAGCATTGCGTAGTTTCCTATGAGTGACGTCTTATTCAGGTATTATTCATTTAGATGGCATAGGTGTTATCTATAGTTATCAGCTGAACAAATGAAAATTTGCAGAATTTAAGCGAATTAGTTTGTCTTCAACTTAATATGCTCCAGAATCAGCATTTTATAAAACTCTGATCCTTTGATTCAAAATCCTACACTTCATCTTCTCGCTTTCTGTTTTTCTTTTTTCTTTTTAAACTACACTACTGATTTTCAGATTGTATCTTGCAGTGATATGAGTCTCTGGAAATGAACTTCGGGATTACTGTAAGGGGAAAGCAGAGAATCAAAGCAAGTGAAAATGTTAATAACTTCTCCTCTTCCTTCAGTCAAAGCAACCCTGTTTTGCTTGATGTTGAAATTGGGTTTTGTTGTTAAGCTTACATTTGAAAAATTTTAAAAATAGATCCAATAACTGCAAAACATTATACTAGGTCTTATTATTTTGTTGTTTTTTGGTTTTTTTCCAAATAGACTGCTAAAAATGATTCCTACGTACAAAGTTCACCTACCGACCATCCTAGAACTCAAGACCTTTGGATTGTAAGATTGATGCACAGCTGGCTGCACCAAGGGGCAGCTCCAAATTTGCCTAGAAAAACCCAGGAATTCAAAGTTAGGATAGTTTTAAGCTAACAAATTGATGTATGTTTTCTCCGCTAACCTTGTTTAAAGATCAAGTTGAAATTCATTGATTAAACTCAGCAACTGTCCTATTCACCTACTGGGATTCTGCATAGTAGACTAGCTACATTAGCTCTTCTTTGAGAAGGACAGATGGATCCTTTGATGATAGAACCTAAACTCTTGACCACAGCCAGTTGAATTAAGGTTGACATCTAACCCAAGTTGGGTCAGTTTCATTACTTTGCACATGTAAAAGCCACAGATAGTAAGTTAAAGCTGGAAGCTGAGTCACATTAATAGTGTAGCCTCAGCATACTGCAAAACCATCCCATCTCTGCCCATTCTGAAACTTTTATTTTTTGATATTTCATTTGAATCCTTGACATTCTGTCTTACTGCTCAAGTTAGCTCAAGCTTTTGTGCTTTTGTTTTTCCTCTTTTGCAACCAACAATCTTACATTGGAGAGCAGTAACTTAAAAATCCATTTGTGGGGGCACCTGGGTGGCTCAGTAGGTTAAAGCCTCTGCCTTCAGCTCGGGTCATGGTCCCAGGGTCCTGGGATCCAGCCCTGCATCATGCTCCCTGCTCGGCAGGGGGCCTGCTTCCTCCTCTCTCTCTCTCTGCCTGCCTCTCTGCCTACTTCTGATCTCTGTCTGTCAAATAGAGGAATAAAATCTTAAAAAAAAAAAATCTGGGGCGCCTGGGTGGCTCAGTGGGTTGGGCCTCTGCCTTCAGCTCAGGTCATGATCTCAGGGTCCTGAGATCGAGTCCCACATCAGGCTCTCTGCTCAGTGGGGAGCCTGCTTCCCCTCTCTCTCTGCCTGCTTCTCTGCCTATTTGTGATCTCTCTCTCTCTCTGTCAAATAAATAAATAAAAATCTTTTTAAAAATCTATTTGTGAATGCAGCTGTGTTCTGTTAAGTCAGAGGGTTTTTTTTCTCTTTATTCTTCTCTGTCAATGAGCTTAAGATAAGTGCTTAATCACTACCATATTTTACAATGTCATAAATTCATCAGTAAGTACAATAATTTTCTTAATTTGTTTCTAGTGTATTTTTAAACAAATAGTGATCTAAATATAGATGAAAATTATATTTCCATAAAACCTATAAAATAAATCAGTTGACAGTGTTTTTCACATATTAAATTCAAATTTTTCTTTTATTAATTTCTACTGATAATCCTAAAAATGGATTTCTAGGGGCACCTGGGTAGCTCAGTGGTTAAAGCCTCTGCCTTCGGCTCAGGTCATGGTCCCAGGGTCCTGGGATCGGGCCCACATTGGGCTCTCTGCTCAGCAGGAAGCCTGCTTCCCCCCACCCTCTGCCTCTCTGCCTGCCTCTCTGCCTGCTTGTGATCTCTGTCAAATAAATAAATAAAATCTTTTAAAAAAAATGGATTTCTGGGGCGCCTGGGTGGCTCAGTGGGTTAGGGCCTCTGCCTTCGGCTCGGGTTATGATCCCAGGGTCCTGGGATCGGGCCCCGCATCGGGCTCTCTGCTCAGCGGGGAGCCTGCTTCCTCCTCTCTCTCTCTGCCTGCCTCTCTGCCTACTTGTGATCTCCATCTCTCTGTGTTAAATAAATAAATAAAATCTTTAAAAAAAATGGATTTCTATATTTGAAGAATTGAGTTTTTATATGGCTATTACTCTGCTAAAATATTTCAAAATAGACTACTTAATTTTACAGTATTATCTCAAATATCATCACTGCCTATGTCAGTTTATCTAAGTACATACTGTAAAATAGGACTATTCTTAAATGATCACCATATGAAGTAAAATTCCTATTTTATATCTTATTCTATTAGCAGAAATGTGGGCTATACAAAATGAGTAATTGTATATAAAGGAAGATTTTACTGATGATGATTAAGCTTCTGAAATTTTATTGTGTTTCACAGTGTATTATTTTATTAACCTGGGGAGAAGAGGACACCTTGCACATCTTTTAGCACCCATCATTATTCAATTAAATAGACTATTTGAAAAATAAAATTCTCACAGTAAACTGCTGAATTGGGTCATTCTGAAAGTCTTCTAATCATTTTTATGGTTTGTTCTTAATAGTTGAACAGTATTGCCTTATGTTTCCGTGGTTCAGGTTTCCGTCAATTCAGAATTTATTACAGTAACCTCTCAACTGTCCTCCATATCTCTGGCTCCTTTCTTTCTTGTTACCCCAAATCCAATCCAACCTATACCCAATCCATAAATCAATCCTCATAAACACCATCTTCACTGTTCAGCAGCTTTTGAAAAACAAAAAGTACTTTAATTTCATTTTAAGAACACAATTTAATACTTTTGGGAATCATTCAAAAGTCTCTAACTTGATACTAGTTGGTCCAATATAAACCACTTTTATAAAGCTGAACTTTTGTAATGCATTTTCCCTAATGCTCATAATAAACTTCTAAAGTACATTCAGTTATTCCAGTTTTACAGCTGAAGAAACTGAGACCCAGAGAATTTAATTTCCCACAGTTATATAGCTAGTAAATAGAGGTATCTGTTTTGAGCCCTAGTCTGTCTGGATTCCATAAAATACATTGTGAAAAATAGGTCCCAAGGTCAAGTAAGTTTATGGAAATAATGTAGAAATACATATTTGCATCTTAGAAATTCAAAGTTCGCAGCCACATTTTAGGGAACTGAATAGTTGTATGTTAATAAATGCATTCCAATTTGATTAATCCAACATTTCCCAAACCTATTGGACCTCACTATCTTTATCATGTTCCACTAATGTACTATCACTAGCAGACTACTGTAACAGTATTTTTCATAATCAGCCTAAAATGCATTCACTTGCCGTTTTCATGGCTTCACTGGAGTTCCCTGCTGTGTTAAGGCCACAGTCATGGTATCAACCCATATATTTGCCTCCTCCCATTGCAGGGATAGATGTACTACCCTGGTTGTTCAATGAGAGGACCACATACTATAAGACACTGTAATTATTTCAAACTTTCAAATGTCCTGGGGGCACCCATTAGAATCTTTCATGGGCATTAGGAAAGAAAACTTACCTTTACAGAAGCATCTTTATATGTATGTAGAATAAAGTCAAATAAATGTGAAGGATGGAGAGAGTAACTGAATCCCCTAGGTTCAACCATAAAGTAAACTTATTCTTGAGTTCCACAGACGCAAAAGACAATGACTTTTCTTTTGGACTAAGCTAATTTGAATTGAAATTCTATCACTTGCCATCAAAAATAGTTCTGACACATAAAAACTTGTGAAATTTATGTACCATGCTATGTACTTTGGCAAAAAGTACACAGGTCTATGCTAAAAAATAATGCTTCTCATTTCTTCATAATATTGTGAATCCCAATAAGCAATTTTTCTAGATAATGTCTTTTCATTTATCATTTCATTGTGATGTGACACATACTTACGTGTCAAAAACTGCTAGGTTTTATTTGTTTTTGTTATTTACCTATAATGAACTTGAATCATATCACTCTTTAGCTAGTGACTACAAACCTTTCTTGGATTCTCTAACTCAACCTTCCTGGATGGGGATTCTTGAGCCAGAGAGTTATTAAGGTGCTATTCTCAGATGAAACATAAAAAGGAGTGAGAAAAATAGGAGAGGGGAAGAAGCCTACAAACCTGTGCATACGGATAAAATCCAGCCTCAGTCTGATCCAGGGGGAGTTCTAGCACAGGAAGGTCCACAGGGCCATCCAACCCTGAAGCAAAATGTGTCCCACACCCTGAAGGTAATTCTAAGGAAAGAGCAGAACTCAGCTGCTTGCAGCTACCACTCACAGAGGCTGGGCGATAGGTGATCTAGACCAGTAAAGATATCTTGGTTAAGGCAACAACAGCCTACCATAACCACCAACTGCTTCAAAAACATACTTAAAAGAGTTTTGGGAAACTGTGCAGTATAATCTAGAAAGACCTTGATTGCTGTGATCAGATTCATCTAGATTAAATTCTAGCTTTTGAATTTAATTTCTGGGTTAACATAGACAAGTTGTTTCACCTCTCTTGGCTTAGGAACATTTTTTGTGTGCAATTTTTTTTTTTTTCGGTGATGACAAGAGGTAGTAATATATTTAAAGCTTGCCACATAGAGGGCACTCATTAGCTACTAAGAGTTAATAATACATACAAAATCAAGCACTCGGTGGTTTTTTAAATCTCTGCCAATTCTGAGAACATTTATTCAGCATAGAAAAACAAAATAATTTAAAAGTATGTTTTTTTATATACCCTCTCTCTCAAAAAAAAAAAAAAAGTTCCAGTGGGGATCACATCACTACTACATGTCCACCTGCTTTAGAGTCTTCATTTGTAAACTCTCCCAAAATCTAAACCACAACTCTAAAGTTTCAATCTTTCCTCCTTCTAGACTACTCCAAGCTACCCCTCGGAACGCAGCCTTTATTAGGCCATCTTGAATTTGTTCTTTGGTGTATTCATTTGCTAGGGCTATAGTAACAAGTACCACAAACTAGGTGGCTTAACCAGCAAAAATTTAACCTCTCCCAGTTCTGGCAACTGGAAGTCTGCTGTCAGTCAAGGTGTTGTCAGGATTGGTTTCTTATGAGGCCTCTTTGCCCGGCTTGTCGATGACTGTCTACTACCTTTCTTTACTTGGTCTTCCCTCTGTGTGTGTTGTGTCCTAATCTCCACTTTCTAGCCAGTCATATGAGATTAGGAGCCATCATAATTATCTCATTTTAATTTTATTACCTCCCTAAAGGCCCTATCTCCAAATATGGTCACATTCAGAGGTACTAGGGGTTAGGAATTCAACATCTGAATTTTGGGGGAATACAAATCACCCCTTAACACCTTCACTTGTACTGTAGCTAACATCTATTAGATGTTCTTTGCTCTTTTCAGAAGTGCTCTGTTCTTTCCCAGTGTAAATTCTTTTTTTTTTTTTTAGGATTTTATTTATTTATTTATTTGACAAAGAAAGATCACAAGTAGGCAGAGAGGCAGGCAGAGGGGAAGCAGACTCCCTGCTGAGCAGAAAGCCCAACATGGGGCTTGATCCCAGGACCCTGAGATCATGACCTGAGCAGAAGGCAGAGACTTAACCCACTGAGCCACCCAGGCGCCCCTCCAGTGTAAATTCTATTGGCCCTTCTGGCTTCACAACTTTGGCTTGTTATTCTTTACCACGATGTGTATCACAATGGCCTAGGAGTCACTCTGGCAAAGGAGAACTCTAATAGGCACTTGGGCAGGTAAGAATGAGTAAATATGATCATGAATGAAATTTATTTCTGCCGGGGCACCTGGGTGGCTCAGTCAGTTAGTGTCTGCCTTCCGCCCAGGTCATGATACCTGGTGCTGGGATGGAGCCCAGTGTTGGGCTCCCTGCTCAGTGGGGAACCTGCTTCTCCCTCTCTCCCTGTGTGAGCATGCGCTCTGTCTCTCTCTCTGTCAAATAAATAAGTAAAATCTTAAAAAAAAAACCAGAAAATAATTTTTTTCTGTCATACTTTATAATAAAAATAGATTAAAAATAATTTTAAAATAGATCTTACAGTGAAAGACCTCATTGAGATTCAACACTAGTAGTAGTAATATATGTTAAAGCAGGCAGTGATCATCTTACCTGGGAGGTAAGGGAGAGCCGAAAGAACTTAATTCTGTGAACCTGAGAATATTAGTTGAGGGTAGTATGACTATTTCACCTTTTCCTCAGGCAAGGTTTTGTTTTACTTGAATTTCAAATCCAGAGTAGAAAATAGACTGAACTCTTACAGAGATGGTATTTACTTTGTGAAACGTAGAGCTCTTGCAAACAGATAAGATTACTGGAAAGAAAATTACTAGATCAAGATTATTTTGTTTACATATACATCATGTCATAGTTCTTGAGAGCAGAGTGTTATATTTGCCTGCAGCTGCTGCCTGAAGGCTATGCCAGGGCTGGACAAACACAGGTCACTGGAGAGAGAGAGAGAGAGAGGATCTCTGACATTTTTCAATGGACGAGTCAGCTGCTGTGCTGAGAACCGCAGGAAAGAAGTCACTGGTCTGGGGAGAATTGTGTATCCTCCAGTTCAGAGGAGTGGAAATCACTGTTGAAAAGAAACAGTCTAAGGGTCAAAATCAAGAGCCAATGAATGAGGAAAGGAGAGGTAGAGGCTATCAATTTACAAATTATTTAAACTAAGAGTGAGAGAGAGAGAGGGAAGAAAGAGAAACCAAAGACCAGTTATTAACATTTTTATTTAAGTTAACACTAATTTCTTATGTAAACCATATTTTCTTTTCATTTCATAATTCTCCAAGATATGTCTGATTATTGCTAAATAATCCAAAGCTTTCCATTCTTTTATTTCTTTCCAGTATGAATTTTTAAAAATGAGCTCAATAGCTCAGACCCTTCAGAACCATCATTAACTTACCAGTCTTTATTTATTAATGTCCCTTCCTCACATATTGTGCTCCCTTTTCTCCAAAGTATTTGTAAAATTCTATTCTCTTCAAAACCTTTGGCTACCATGAATTATTTCTGCCTTTTTTTTTCTTGTACTGAAAAATAATACAGCATATCTTTGTTCTTTCTTCTTTACTTTTTTTTCATTTTCAGTATCAGCTTTTATTATAACAAAAAATAGAACCATACTCAGATTTTCATAAGATAATACTAATGACTTAATTGTACAGTTTGCCATAATTTTCTATATATTTCCAGGCTATTTGAAAAATATAAGTATATAAGACTCATCCAATTTATAAGATATATATACATATAACCTCATATATAATGACACATTCACATGTTGTTGGTGACATTTTATACTAATACTAGCAATATGTACTAGAAATATTTGACAAAATATGTAAAACAGATCTACAGATACTAATCTGACTCAAAATGGATGTATATTTACTGGAGTGGTGGCATATGCCACCTAGATTTCCCTTAAAGACTGAGGCACACCTTTCTGCATCTAGTGGGAGTGTTGGCTACTGATGGCTCTTTGCTGATTCCCACTTGGGAAATACCTTCAGCTGAAAAGAGTATCCTATCTGTGGTCACATCTTCACAGAGGTCAGCATGCATTCAATAAGTGGTTGATATTGGGATGTAAACACCTGGTGCCCTTGCCTCAAGTGGGAGCAATTTTGAAGTATTATCCCATCTCTAGAGTCTCCACTGGATTGACTGAGACCTTCGGTACAATTATGACATAGTTCAGTTCTTCCCTCTGTCCAATTTTCTTTCCTTTACTTTTCCACAGATGTTGACCCTGAGGGAAGTCCCTTACAAATTTTCAGCATAAAAATTTCTTCCTCATAATCTCTTTCCCAAGCAAACCACCATAAAACTATTGTTTGTTATCAGGAATGGCCCAAGGAAGCAGACTCTAAAACAGGATTTTGAAAGTGGACCACATAACACCCAGGTGCAAAATCAGCCCCCACTGGTTGCAGGCTGTTACAACACAACTGTGAAATTTTGCCAATGTTAATATCTTTGAAATAAGATAAATATTCACTGTAGGTATAGTATTTTTTTAAGTTCCTTGGAAGTGCAAATTACAAGAACAATTGTATTCTGATAATTCTTGCTAGGTGCCATTTATGTACTGGAGAAAGACATTAAAAAGTAGAAGGTCATTAATCACATAATGAAAATAAGTGTGCAAAGAAGAAGTCTTCCTTGGCAGCATAAAAAGAGACTCATCTCCTACAGCCAGAGGGCAGAAAAACCTAAAGAGGAAGTCTGCAACTTAATTAGAAAGAGTAGTAGATTTCCAGGGGAAAGAGGAGGGGAAAATCTAATGAATTGGACCGGGACCTGATTATATGAGTAGCAAAGTCGAGAGAAGGTTAATTCTTAGCTTCCTCTACATGTTCCACATGTGCTGTGCCAAAGCATATGTGGGAAAGAGTTTGGTACTGAGACCTCCTTGAGGATATCTGTTTCACCTCACTCAAAAACCTTGAGGTTCCAGACTCCACTGAACTCAGTGGACCTGCAGAAGTAGCCCACTCCTTACTATTGGAGGGGAGAGCCACCTTCTTTCTTAAAGCTATAGCAGAAACCTCTGCGTTTCAGGACAACATGTATGCCCTGTAGGATCAACCCATACCTTCCCTCTTTTGCCAATCACCAGTACTAAAATCAAGTCACAACATGCTTAGGGAAGTTCTGAGCATTCTCTTATAAGACAGGATAGAACACTCTAGCAAAGATCTCAGAAAACAATAATAACTCGCTGCTCTTGGAAATATGGAGAAAGTAATGGTCCATGTTATGTTAAATAGAGATTCCGATGGCAGATGCTGAGAGAAAAAGATCAAAAGACTCAGAGAAGTAAATTAGAATAGATATACTATGTAAGGCTGAAAAATCGGCTAGCTACCTATGTTCTGCAGAAGGACCTGAGTGAAGGACATCCCAAAATGGTACAGAATGCACTAATGAGAGAAGCACTAATTTTACTGTAAACTTCAGTGGTTTCTGTGCTCTGTAACAGGGGCTGATGGTAGGTACTGTTGTAAAATTAAGCTCACTGATAGCAATGGAGATGGCACACTCCCCCTACTCCCATAGGAGAGGCCAAAGGGAAGCATTTAATTGTCAGAAGCAAGTAGAATTACAATAATCCTAGCAAGAGACAAGGTTGGCATGAAAGCCGAGAAAGCCTGATTGCAAAGAGTTATGGATATGTTTAATACAACACATCATCTCTAGAGTCAAGAAAGTTGGACAGCCAATGAATGAGCTCATTGATCAATTTGCACCATCAAGAGATGAGGAGGAGTGGAGGGAGAGAGGGAGAGGAAGAGGGCAGAGGAAGAGGAGGGACAAAGAGAGAGAAAGGAGGGGAAAGGGAGAGAATCATCAAGAAATCGAAGCCCAGGGGTACCTGGGTGGCTCAGTCGGTTAAGCGGCTGCCTTTGGCCCAGGTCATGATCCCAGTATCCTGGGATGGAGCCCTGCATCAGGCTCTCTACTGAGCAGAGAGCCTACTTCTCCCTCTCCCTCT
Organism: Taxidea taxus jeffersonii; assembly: GCA_003697995.1. Classification (NCBI taxonomy): domain Eukaryota; kingdom Metazoa; phylum Chordata; class Mammalia; order Carnivora; family Mustelidae; genus Taxidea; species Taxidea taxus. Next base: position 104,057 of record ML102157.1, read on the forward strand.
GCCTGCTACTCTGCTCTTTATCTCTCTGTTGGATAAATAATACAAATCTTAAAAAAAAAAAAAAGAAAGAAATGGAAGCCCACTAATCTTACAGTCATGATCCTTCATGAAGTTTGTGGATCTGAGCCCATTTCCAGACTCTGATCCCATCGGCAGAAGGAGGTGCCAGGTACTTGGAATAAGTAAACCTACAATAGCACATCAAAAGCATGTGGCCTAGATCACTGCTGCCTTTACCAGTTTCACAAATACCTTTCTCTGCCTTTCACCTGTGGCCACTTGGGATGGAATACAGGCTTACATCACCAGATAACAGAGGAGGAAAAAGAGCAAGCTTTGTTCAGAGACAAGTTGTCTCCGTGAATGCAGAATGTCTACTGCTGTACTTCTGTCCCACTGAAGACAATAAGGGGAATTCTCTCAGTGAGCAAAGCTTCAGGTGCTTTGCTCAGTCATTGCTTTGTGTAGAAAGAGACGTGCACAAGGTAAGAATATTTAAGGACACATGTAGGGACAAACGGCTTGGCTGATTGATCCGGGTCTGGGAAGAGAAGAATCTAACGATCTGGGGTAAGAAAGTACACAGAAAAGGCATGCTGATAGCATTATTTAAATGGGCACTAAGGGTGAGGGTCTTTGTATTTCTTATTAACCCTCACCAAAGAGCCTCCACTGCAGAAGGTGCACTAAACAGCCAAGAAGACAGAATTACTGAACTAGTAGTTCTGACTTGGATCAGCTGGATTTTGTCGTTGTCTACTCCAGAGCAGGCGTATGAGACTGACAAAAGACTCAGTGGTAGTAAGGATGGAAGATATGCATGGAACTAACTACATAAGTTCCCACTCAATGAAGCAGATTTAGCTACTGCTGTTGCTAAACATACAGCTTTTCAGCACAAAGGCCAACATTTAAGTCCTGATACAGCATTCTACCTAAAGGAAACAAGTCAGCGACTTGGTGGCAGTCATTTGACTGCTTCCACCCTGAAAAAGTGAACAGTTAATTTTGAACAGAAAGAATACATATTTAGGATGTATGTTTGCCTTTTCTGCCCCTCTATTTAAAAACTTGAAAAAGCCTTTAGTCCTCTGACAGACCCAGGATGACATTGCATTGGACTAAGAAACCACTTTATAGCAAAGGGGTGCAGTAGGAGGCACATGACCATTGAATTTGGTGGTCTTACGAGATACCACACCTCCCAGCAGCTTTTAACATGTTGTGTCCTCAAGGGATAGAATATATATGACCAGGAACCATGTATGGGAGAAGGAATGAAAAACCTATATGTAATCTCATCAAATGCTTGCATCATTATTTTAAGAAGAATTAAATAAATCCCCAATGTTGAAATACCTAGAAAGAAAACTAAGAATTTCCACCTTGATCTCATTGACTTACCATTTTTCTTTCCACTGAGAATCACCACCATTCCATATTTGCACCTAGATCAAAGCACGGAACAAACAGGAAGAACAGCAGAAATTAATAGCCTCTCAGGAAGAGGTGGGGAGGAATGCACTTTAGGGCCTCATTTATATTCAACAATGTTCACATTTTTAAAGAATATTAATAAACTGAAATCAACTGAAATCTGTCTTTAGGGAATTAGTTATACAAAATATGATATGTATTCATAAACATGCAACTATTTAAATTTTTTGTTGTTGCTTGAGTTACCCAATTTGTAGTTAGTAAGCAGTAGCATTTGGTCTGTAATGCATGATGCTTGATGTTTAGTCCAGTGAGCTATCCACATCTAACTGGATTGATCTTAGTCTCCTTAGACATCACCTGCCAGCACTACCACTCATTCATCCTGAACTCATTACCTTCCCTTACAAATTATGTATTGAGATTGAAAAGAGTAGTCAAGTTTTGATCAGTAATCACAATATGTGCATATATAATTCATGAATAAGTTTTATCTCTGCTACTATTAAAAATGAATAAATTTTTCATCTTGCTTTTTAAAGTACATAATGGCAAAAGTATCACTATATAATAGTATGTCAAAAATCAAAATGTAAATAAAATGCATAGCATGGCCATATTTATCAATACATAATCACTGGATATTAACTACAATATGATAAAATTTGAGGTGCATTGTATTTCCTTTTTTTACTTTTCCACATTTTTCAAACAATTTTATAACTTTGTAATCTGAAAACAAGAGCTACATTAAGACAAAAATAAGGAAAAGTAATCAAGCAAGCAAACAAACAACAAAAAAACCCAAGTTAAGTGATGTAAAGCCCTACCACGATCTCCTGTGTACTGATCTGAAACATTTTTGGAAATGGTGTTTCTTTGTTGAGCATTATTTCTATAATCTCTAAGTGAATTAAAAGTAAATAACATTTCTCCTTAATGAATGCTAGCACAGTTGTTCTCCAGGGAATAAAATTTGCTTGAAGAAAAAAGGGTCCATTAAGATTTACAAAGTACACACAAGCTAGTACCCTAGGTCAAATGTAAGCAGAAATTGCTTCTAAGGCTTGATATCGCTTCCTTCAGTTCCTCCCAATCTTCCTTATGTTAGTTTAACCAATGAAGTGGAAATGAGTATTTGTCACCCTTTTTCTCAATCAACAAGAAGTTGAAAGCAACACCATGGTATATTATGAGAAATAAGGACTTAAATCAGGTGATGTATTTCTTAGCCACTTAGTTTATACCTTCCTTTTATATTCTACCCAAGTGATTAAATTAAAGACAAAGCTATCCCCTTTGATTTTAGAACAATTGGGATAGGTAGGTAGGTAGATAGATAGAAAATGCACTGGGCATGATGCATGATAATCATATAATCTGCTTTTCTGCAATGATACTTCATAGTAGCTGCATCAAGGTGCCCCATCATTCCCTGCTTCACCTCACTACTTACATGAAGTTAATTATTAGTTTCTTTGCTCATTGTATAGTTAAAAATCTTGATATACAAATAAGTAGTGTTTGTTATTTGAATAACCACATTAAAGTACAAAGTAGCGCTTTTAAAAGATTTTATTAATTTATTTGTCATTGAGGGAGAGGGAGAAGCAGGCTCCCCGCTAAGCAAGGAGCCCAATGTAGGACTCAATTCTAGAACTCTGGGATCATGACCTGAGCCGAAAGCAGGTGCCTAACTGACTGAGCCACTTAGGTGTCTCCAAAGTAGCTTTGAAATCACTACACGTATTAAAATAAGCCATGAAATCAGAAAGTTGTTTTAATGTCTAATATATTAAATCATATTTTATCATACCAGTCAGATTCCCAACAGAAATCCATTAGCACACTCGAAATAGCATATATCTCAAGGACTGTATTTATAGAGGGGCTGTTTACAAAGACTGGAAGTAGGGGAACCTTGGATAGTGCATAACCTGGACTTAGTGAGCTGGAACTCAGAGGGAAGAGGAGAAAGACCATTTACTGGAGGAAAAGAGGAGGAAAGAGCCCCAGAGAGTCCAGAGCCTTGGGAGGAACAGTAATCTTCACTTGAGAGGCAAAGCCAACCCAAGGCATCCTAACAGGAGCACAGCCAGATTAAATGTCCTGATCTCACTCACTTCCTTCTCTCTTGACTTCTTGGAGTGGTTGCCCATTTTCAAACTTCAATCTGATCTAGAAGACATGGATGCTTATAGATATATATTATGTAAGTTCATCAGAGAAAGATGCAATGTGTATCTGAAGGGAAAAAAGGTTTGCTCTACATGTTACATTTATTTAACCAGTTAAGAAAAGCTAATATTTTTAAGGTTCAGTTTTAATTGTTGTCAAAATTATTCATGTTTCTGTTTAATAAGTCAGCTCTATAAAGTTTGTTGTGGAAAAAATAGTTTCCACCTCTCTTCTCCAGTTTTCCTCTTTTAGTATTAATTCTTCTTTGCTATATATAGCTTTTTTTGTATTGTGACATCTTGATTGTTCAATTTCAGATATTTATTAGTTTGCTAGGGCTGCCGTAACAAAATAGCATAGACCAGGTAGCTTCAACAGAAATTCATTTTCCAAGTTCTGAGGTTTGGTTTCTTCCGGGGATTCTCTTTGTGGCCTGTACATGACCACCTTCTCACCATGTCTTCACATGGCTGTCTCTCAGTCAACATGTGTCTGTGTCCTCATCTCCTCATCTCCTCTTATCCTGTGGACCAGTCATATTGGATCAGAGTCTACCATATTACCTCATTCTAAATTGCCTCTTTAAAAGCCCTATCTCAAGTAGCCACATTCCTAGGTACTGGGGATTAAAATTTCAACATAGGAATTTTGAAGGGACACAATTCAGTCTAGAAACAGATATTTTCTATTGATATCTTACTAGGAGAGGTAACAGAAAGGTCAATTTGTAATTTACCTGGTAGAACCACACAAGCATTCTTCCCATCTTCTTATGTATTGAATATCGTTACATTGTAATATGCTTAAATCAATATCCAGTGTTCACATAATTAATATTATATAAGCCAATTCATAGCTCTAAAATTATTTTTTACTTTATCCTGAAAATTTCTTCATTTTCCCTGGAGTTCAAAAATTGTCATTTTTGAGTTGTTTTCTATGCAGTTATATTATTTTAACCCCAAACTGCTTAACTCTTTTTAAAATGTCTATCAAGGCATTCAAAAGCATGTGAATTTCACAGAGTTTATCTTCCTGGGGTAGCCTTCCCTGAGCCCTCTGACCTGCATGTCATCTGCTATAGATCCATACTGACATTCTGGGATCTCCATTTACCAGCATTGCAGATATTTTTCTTGCCCCTCTTCAGTTAGGGTCTTTTAGACCCTTCTTTCCCATATCTGAACTTCACACATGGCTGCAATAGAATTCTGGTTGGGAAGAACTTATCTTTATGTATTTTAAGGACATTTATTTCATTACCTTCTAAATGCTAGTGTTGTCGAGGAGTCTGAAGCTGAGCTTCACTGAGACTTTGTGCCTATGCTCTGTTTTCCTCTTTTTCTCTGGGATCTTTTGTAATTTTCCCTTGATTTCCTGTTTTCTTAAATTTTGTAACAATGTGTCTTTGTCGGTTTGTTTTATCTGCTTTGTTAGGCACTGAGTATTTACAACTTTTCTGTTTGGTAACATTTCTTTTAGTTTTAGGACTTTAAAAAATCTCATTGACTATTTTTTCCTTACTTCTTTTAAAAAATATACATAAAATCTCCTTTCCTCCTATTCATACATACATAGGATATGTATTTTTTCCCTGTCCCTCAATTTTCCCTTAAGAAACTAGCATCCTGGGCACCTGTGTGGCTCAGTCCTTGAGCATCTGCCTTCAGGTCAGGTCATGATCCCAGGGTCCTGGGATTGAACCCCATAACAGGCTCCCTGCTCCGAGGGAAGCCTGCTTCTCTCCCACTCCCCCTGCTTCTGTTCCCTCTCTAGCTGTGTCTCTCTCTGTCAAATAAATAAATAAAATCTTAAAAAGAAAAAAAAAGAAGAAGAAGAAAAAAGAAAGAAATCAGCTTTCTTCTGATTGCTGAGGTTAGACGGTAGACTTTTTCCTATCTCCTTCATCCTTTGGCTTCATGTCATATGCTGATCAATCTTACTCTTTCTTCCTTTACCTTATCTCTCAGGATTTTCACTTTCTTTGCTTTCTTAGTAACCCTATTCTGGGTCATTTGCATGTCACTGAAATCCCAGCTCAGTAAGTGTGTGGCCATTCAATAAATTTGTGTTGTGTTATCCAAATGAGAGATCGTGCATAACTAATGATCATTTCAGAAGTGAATGTTGGAAATGTTTCAAACTCAAATTAAGGTACAACCAGTTTCTATTAATTTATGTAAATATCACAATTTATTGATATCTGAAAGTGGAAGGAGATACAAGAACCAAGTGAATAAGTAGTATTTTATTATTATTACATCATTGATTTAATTCATATAGACTTTGAGAAACACTTTTTCAAGTTGATTATTAAGCCCATATATCTTTAAGGTGAAAGCACACTATTATTTATTCCACATTGACTAGTTTATTCAGTTCCTACTATGTGTCGGTTGCTGTGTTGGAGTTTGGCTGGATTTTGTTTGGATGAGGATACAAATCTGAATACAGAAATTAGAATGTGACCTCCCAGTCTTCCAAGTCTTTGTGATTGGTATGCTCAGTGATATAATAGAGGTAGGGTCAAAGCGAATAGATAGAAAGCGGGGAGTTAAGGAAGGCTTCTCAGAGGAGGAATCATTTGAAATGGGTATCGATATTATAGGGGAGGACATTTCAAGTGAACTCATCAAATAATAAGGTAGGATGATATGTTTAATCAATTGTGTATTTAATTATCTTTTGACAGTTCATCTTTGCGTTTCCATCGCCTGAGATAGATAGCAGCACTTACTATGTACTTATTAAGATATTGTTAAAAATTCATTACATTTCATTAATTTAAACGAATGTACCACATATGTTTTTAAAAAACGCACTACAAGGTAATATCCCTTGTGTTTTTGATAGGTATTGTTTATCTTTGTTCTCGGAACTAGGCTCTAGATGCTGTATCCCCTGCCCTGAGAATGATGAATAGCCCTGTTGAAAAAGAAAGACTTGTGCAAATAGCACATACTAGAACAATCTGTTCAGTATGTATGCAAAGTAGCAGGTTTTGTAGAAAGAGTTCTGAACCAGAAGTCAGGAAACCAAGGTCCTATTCCCAGACTTCTCTCTAATTAGCTGGGTGACCTTTTTAGAATCAATTATCATTCCTGTGTCCCATGTTCTTAATTTAAAAGAGTGTCTTGCGCTAGATAACGGCTAAGTTTCTTTTCAGTTCCCAAGTTATATGTCAGTAAAATGACAAATGGACAAGTCCCCCTGCCTCTATTCTTTCATAATTGTCTCTGGCAAGCTTGACCTTTGCTTCTAAGGTCAGCACAGAAGCCAACTTGTCTCTTCTGAACTCACATGGAATTTTGTTTCTAGCTCTCTTAAAGTTTAAGGTAGAATATGATTTAGAGTATAGGTTCTGGAGTCAGACTGCCTGGTGTCACATTCAGCTTTACCTCTTACTTGCTAGGTGTATAATCTTGGAAAGATTGTCTTCATCTTTCTCTGTTCATTTGTTTCCTCATCTATTTACACAGCTCTTTTAGAAAACAAATGAAGAAGGACCTCAGTTTATGAGACGAGCACTACCTTGATAATGGTAATCCAGAGAGTTACAAGAAAACTAAAGACCAATACCTTTTATGGCCATGATGCGTAAATCATTATTAAAATATTAGCAAATCTAATCTAGCATTATATAGAAAGGAAAACCATGACCAAGTTTATTTTGGTATGGCGCTTAATATGTTGGTTTCATATTAAAAAAATCAGAGTGTATTTCGTCATATTATCAGTATAAGGAGGGAAAAAATCTTATTATTTTGAGAGCTGCAGAAAAATACTGTCAAAAATTGAATGCCCATTCATGATAAAAATATTAATATTTTTATCATTTTATTTATTATTTTATTAATTATAATTATCTCATCATCCATCATATCATTATTAATAATATTAATATTATAATTATAATATAATATTATAATATTAATATTATTTTATTAATATTAAAAATATTAATATTAATAAGGTATTAATAATAAAAGGGAATTTCCCCAAACTGGTAATGGTAATGTAGAAAAATATATACTACTAACCTCATACATAAGGGTGAAAGACTGAATGCTTTTTCTCTAAGATCTGCAACATGGCAAGAACGCACATTTTCACCACTTCAGTTAAACACTGTGTTTGAGACTCAGACCACTGAAAAATAAGTAGAAGTCTTACAAATTGGAAAGAATTAAACTATATTTATATGTAGACTGTGGCACATGTGCATTTAAAAAAAGAAAGAAAGCAAACAAGCTACAAAAAAGCTACTAGATTAGTCAATAAGCTTACAGGGTACAAGGTCAATACCAATTTGATTGCATTTCTATATCCTAGGTAGAAACACTTGGTAATGGAAAATTTTTTAAAAACACTTTACGGTAGCGTTCAAAAATATAAAGTAACTAAGTATGAATTCACAAAATGCTCTGCAAATTACAAAACACTGCTGAGTAAAATTAAAGAACTAAATACTATCTTTACTCATCACAAATTACAATTATCACCAACTGATCTATAAAGTTATTGTAGTTCCAATAAAACTTCCACAGGCTTTTTATGTAGAAACTAAGAAGATGATTCTGCAATTTATATGGATATACAATAGGCCTGGCATAGGCAAAAAATTTTGAAAAGATGAATACAGTAGGAGGACTTAGACTACCTGCTTTTGACACTTAAAAAGTCATATATTATAAAGCTACTACCATAGTCCAAAAAAGTATTGGTGTTAGATACAGCTATGGATGAGTGCAGCAGAACACAGAATCCAGAGATATACCTGCATATGTATGGTCAATTAATTTTCAAGATTACCAAGGTGCTTCAGTGAGAGAAAAAAGTCTTTTCAATAAAATGGTCCTGGAGAAAAACCCCACATATTCATATGGGGGAAAAAACAGCTTTGACCCTTAGCTCATGTTATACATTCACATTGACTCAAAATGAGTCACCTAAATTTAAAAGGTAAAACTGAACTAAAATAACACTTTAGAACAAAATATAGGAGAAAAACTACGAGGCTTTTAGACAGGCACAATTTCTTAGGATATAAAAAGCACAAACATGAGAAGTAAGTGATGGATTGAACTTCATCAAAATGACAAACTTACACTCTTCAAAAGAATCTATAAGGAAAATGCAAAAACAAGCCATAGACTAAGAGAAGGTATTTACAATGCATGTACCAAAGTTTGAATTTGCATGATGAATGTTTTTTAAAACATTATGACTGAAAACTAAGTAAATAACCTAATACAGAATAGCCAAGAGATTTAAACAGATGGCTCACAAAAAAGTTATATAAGTGAGCAAAATGTACATGAAAATACTCAACATCATATGTTATCAGGGAAATGCAAATTAAATCCATAATTAGATACTGCTACATACATGCTACTAAAATAGCTTAATTTGTGAAGATTGACCATACGAACTATTGGTGAGATTATGGAATGACTGGAAATCTCATTCCTTGCAAAGGGTAATATAAATTCTACAACCACCTTCCAAAACTCTGTTAGCGTTTTGTTAACTACCTAACTAACTAACTAACTAACTATATATATATATATATATATATATATATATATCCTAGTAATTTCAATCCTAGTATATGTCTTAAGACTTGTAAACAAATCTTTCTAGAACTTTTATTCATACATAGGTATACATCCTATGATTGCAAACAAACAAGCAGAAAGTGATTGCCTGGAGTTGACTGCAGGGGATCAAATTGACTGGGAAGGGATATGGAGAAGCTTTTTGGGTGATACTGATACTTCAGTTTGATTGTGGCTACTCATTAAAATATACACTACTTATATACTTAAATGGGGACATTGTATTATATGTAAGTCAGACAGAATTTCATTTCAAAAAGGTATCAGATTTTTTTTTTTAAAGATTGTATTTATTTATTTTAGAGAGAGGGACACTCAGATCCTAGTTCTCTGTATCCGTTTGCTGTTACAGAATTGCCATTAGGAAGGTGTGCTGTCCCACTGAGGGCTTGTCATCCTTGCTCAAAAACATCAGATTGTATGCTTAAATGTTAGTATGCCCCCATCACCAGGCCACATCGTGGTTGGACGCCGCACATGCAGGAAGAAACAGAGGAAGAGGGAGAAAGAGAATCCCAAGGAGAGTCTGCACTGAGAGCATAGCCTAACACAGGTCTTGATCCCACAACCCTGAGAACATAGTCTGAGATTATAACCTGAGCCTAAACCAAGAGTCTGACACTCAGCCTACTAAGCACCCAGGTGCCCCTGATTGAAGGAGAGTTGACATTCAGTGTTACATCGGTTTCAAGAGTGGGGTTTTTTGGGCATATGATCTTAAATCAACCAATCATCTCCATATTACATCTTTATATATTCTATGGTGTGGCTTCACCTCGGTGAACCCTGAAGAGCTGGTCTAAGCCACATTCACTAGCAGTCTTTCTCTCTACCAAGGTTCCAAGATGCCTCACAATGGACACCTCGGTCTTAGGGGAGGGAAAAAACCCGTGTACATGAATCTATATTCCTGCTGTCATATTTCCTCTGGAAATAAATTTGATGATATTAAAGTTTGTACTTAGAAGATATACTTTGTTTAAACTCTTCATGCAGTATACTGTATTTCAAATGAGAACTATCCATTTGAATATTTTAAAAAATACAAATGCTTAGAACTCCATAAATGACCCATGATTATATTCTATTCAACCTGAAATATATTTTCAAGGGCATTTATAGAGATTTATAAAGAAATTCTATCAGAAATATAAGTTTCAATTTGAATTACTTTCAAATGTTTGCCCCTCCTTTTTTCTGTCCCCAGAAATTATTCCCTTTGCTGGGTCGGTAAGCATGGAATTAATCATGAAGCAGTAACTATGGCAATAGAGTCTAGACTAGACAAGTCATATAACTATTATTCAATTTCCAATAGAAAACTTTAACTTGTACCTTATTTCCACCAATTTAAAGTCATCATAGTATTTTTATTTATTTTTTATTTTTTTTAAAGATTTTATTTATTTATTTGACAGACAGAGATCACAAGGCAGAGAGAGAGGAGGAAGCAGGCTCCCCACTGAGCAGAGAGCGTGATGCGGGGCTGGATCCCAGGATCCTGGGATCATGACCTGAGCTGAAGGCAGAGGCGTTAACCCACTGAGCCACCCAGGCGCCCCCATCATAGTATTTTTAATGCTCATATTTGCTCTTATTAAAGGTATTTCCACATTTTTGGAAATGTCAAAATTCAGCCCAGTTTTTCTGATACTCCTTCAGAAAATGATTCAGAAATTAAAGTGGAATATATCCAGCTTTTCATCCTGTAAAAATGAGAACCACATGGTATATAGTGCTGGCTACCTTCACTCTTTCATATGTATCCAGACAATTTGCTTGTGATGCCCAGCTTAATGATACACACATTAAACTAACCTTATTGGGCTGGTATCTCTATATCTGTATCTCTGTATCTCTATAAATCCAATTCAAAAATCTTTGATAAGTTGACCATTAATCATGATTTTCTTGGCATTTTTTTTTCAGATCTACATTTATGACTCATATAATATCCATTTGTTCAATTATTCAGACTCTAACATTATTGTTTGGGGTATTGTAAATTATCTTCAGATTTTTTATTTTGTTCAAATCAGTATAAACTTGAACATAGATGGAGATATCCCTATTGACTATACATATGAATAGGCTCAACAGCTTAATGTAATCCTTCCAAAGATTATAAGTTTGCCTAGGCATAAAAATTCAATGATGAGCTTGTTTTGTAAACTGAAATTGATGAGAGGAATAGATTTGTGTAGAGTCTAGACACTTTGCAGCTTGTGACTTGCAGTCAAATGCTCTTTCCTTTCATAAAATTCATTTCTTGACTATAAGTAGCAGTATACCAACAGTATTCTATTCATTGGTAAGACTAATGCCACTGGTGTATTGAGAAAAGAAAGGTCCATACAGTCTGATGAATTTGGAAAAGCATAGCATTAATGTTTACCTAATATGACTAATTATATAGCAGAAATCCATACAAAAGCAATGTTAGCTTTAAATTTATATGGTAAATATTTTTATAGTGCTATTTAGTTCCTTCAGTCAATTCTGCAATCTCTCATTAATATCTATGCCTATAAACATGCCTCTAAAATGATGGATAGAGTCAAAGTTCTTTTAAGATGGTGTTTTATTACCTTTCATGACTTTGCTTATTTTCAATTATGTGTAGTCACTTGGTGAATGCTTCTCATGGTTTCCTTTTCTCAAGAAGTAATGTTCAGTGGAGCAGTAAAGGGCACTATATTTACAGCCCGAAGATAGAACCTACTGTGGGTTTATCAAGTGAGATATAAAGATAATGGATATTGTTCCATCCTTACAGAATTTAAAACATGATAGATATTATTATACAGATATAAGTTCTATGGGAGTAAAGCGGAGGAAGCATGCAACTTATGGTTTTGAAGAAAAACTTTAAAGAGTGAGAAGTTGCCAGATAGAGAAGGGGAGAAATAACATTTAAATCAGTGAATACAGGAGTGCCTTGGAGGCTCAGTCGATTAAGTGTCTGCCTTAGGCTCAGGTCATGATCTCTGGGTCCTGAGATGGAGTCTTGCTTTTCTCATAGGGGAGCCTGCTTCTCCTTCTCCCTCTGCCTGGTGCTCCATCTACTTCAGTGCTCTCTCTCTGTGAAATAAATAAAATATTTTAAAAATATATAATAAATCAAAGGATACAGGAACAACATGTACAAAGAGATAAAAAGAAAATCTGGAAATTTGCAAGTATTCTGACATGGCTATGTTACCATATGTGCATGTGGGTGATCATTTCGGGCTATGGGGAATGGAGAGGATGTTCACATTGCAGGAAATGAAATGGAACCATTGCAGAGAGCATTGTAACTTTGTGTTCCAGATAATTATGAGCTCTTCAACGATTCAGAAGAGGAGTGAAGTAAATCTGTTTTTCTTTTTTGGTAATTTTTAATTTCCAATATAGTGCTGTGCACTATAGATCTTGACTGGGTAGAAAGAGAAACTGTTGTAGAGGGCTAGTTGGGAAATTTTGGCCATAAACCACATGGAAAAGAGTTATAGAAGAAATAGGAGTGAAAACGAATGGATAGATTTGAGAGTAACTTTATACCTTTTTAAAAGTACTTTACCTTTACTTACAAAAGGAGCTAGTAAACTTTTCATTGACTTAACACAGAAAATGTTACAAGTATTTCAATTCACATTCTTTTTTTACCCTATTGAATTAAATTATTCTTTTTTTACCCTATTGAATTAAACTTTCTCATAAAGGCAAAAGTCACACTCTTACTTTAGGAAGAAATCCTATTCCTCCCCCCATCCAAGTTTCTACCTCATTATCCAAAAATGACTCCTCTTGTTAGGATCACTCACACATCTAATACATCACTATGATTCTCTTCATCATTCCATGTAGGTCAGAACTGATTTATCCTCCTTCTTCACTCCCATGTTACATATAGCTTTTATTTTCTTTGCTACATTTACTCCTAAAGGATCCCTGGGGGTAGGGATCCTGCCATGTTTGACAATCTGTGACAGATATTTTATCATAAACCCTTGATAAATATTATGTTGAAAAGAAGAATAATTTATTCATACTCAACCCTAATTTCATAATGTTTCCAAGTGATAAGAAGCTGCCAAGTCATATCTGTGGTACAATATAACACAGAATTCCTGGTCGATGATTTTTGTGTATATCCCTCTTTACTCAAGTCTATATACAAAACATAAACATAGCTTTAACTCCCATCCATAAATGAGAGAATTCACTTTTGTTCTCAAAATCTTCATGTATAGTGTTTCATAATTATTTTAATTTTGATTGTGAAGAGTTTTACCATAATATCTAACTTTCAACTTGACTAATTCAAATTATCATTGCTACTAAAAACAAACTATTGGTTATGTAGAGTGTTACATTTAAATAACATCATTTCAATGACTAGAACAGAATACTAGAATGGAAGTATATACCTATTGGTACCATAGTTTATTAATAAGCCATTGAGTATGGAATCCTGACAAGTTATTGTAACTACACCTTGATTATAAAGACCATTATAATGTAAGACCTTTATTTTTTTAAAAGATTTTCTTTTTTTTTTTGTCAGAGAGAAAGACAGAGAGCACAAGCAGGGGGAGTGTGGGAGGGGGAGAGGGAGAAGCAGCCTCCCTGCTGAGCAGGGAGCCTGACAGGGTGCCTCGATCCCATGACCCTGGGATCATGACCTGAGCCAAAGGCAGATGCTTAACTGAATCCAGCCTCTCTACCACCAAAGGGTGGAGTATCCATGCGCACTCCTTTTGACCTTGGATGAGCCTCTTGAGGCAATAATGAGGTGGAAGTGGCACTATGTGGTGATTGTGGTTGTAAGTGGTAGAGCTGTCTTTCACTCATTGCTGGTCCCTTCTACATAGAAGGGAACTAAGGCCACAGCCCTCAGCTCTGTCTCGAGCCTCCATCCAACAACTAGCACCAGCTGTCAGCCATGTGAGTTTCTGTCACATGACTTAGGGATGAGCCTTCCTTGCCAAGCCTTAACCATTACATTATATTACATTAACATTACAGATGATTAGCAGAATGAAATGATTGTTATTGTTGGAGGCCTAGCGGTATTGAGATGGTTCATTAAAAGGCAATGGTGACCTGAACAAAAGTAAATAAAGCATTAATAGGAGATACAACAGCAGATGTGACATTGGTACTTCCTATTTGGTTGGTTTCTGTATTTTTGGTGCCTAGTACAGGGCTTGGCCCATAGTATTAAATACATAAAATAGTAATGAATGTGTAATAAGATACATATACAGAAATGATAATAAATGGTTTTGAAAAACATATGCAATCAAAATGTTTTCAAATTGAAAAGCGCCTGAGTGGTACAGTTGGTTAAGCCTCTGACTCTTGGTTTCAGTACAGACACTGCTTGAGAGTCTCTCTCCACTCCTTCTGCCTCTCCCACTTGTGCTCTCTCTCTCTTTCTTTAAAATAAATGAATAAATCTTTTAAAAAGTTTGCAAATTGAAATTTGTCAAAATATTACCCAAATTTATGAAAATGTTAGTATACATAAAATTAGCAAAAAAAAAAACCTATAAGAATCTCAAAATATAACACATATCTCCTTGTCACATTCAATTCATGTTTCCTTTCAAATAAGATTACTTATGTTGACCTTCCCCAGGATTGCTAAGTTTTAAATACCAAGTTTTGACTTAGTAGTCTACATTTGGTTCATCTATTTTTTTAACAGTACCTGAGATATAGGAATTGATTTAAATATCTCAAAAATGTATTTTCATGTGTTCTTTCAAATATCATGTAATTTTGATTCAGAATGTACTATGTTATCTTCTGCAAGGCAATTGTCCTTCTCATTTCTTCATTTATAATATAGGCTGCAAAATAGGTATGTCTTTCTTAATGTTTTCTCCTAGGTGAAAAGGTCCCTGCAAAGGTAATATCAGTCCAGAGTTTCAGATTCAACCATGTGTTTTCCATCTTACTGACTTGAAGCAAAGCATATGCTCTCTAAGCAGTACAGAAGGCTTTAGGGAAAAATTCCATAACTATGGAACACGTTTTATTATTTACTCTGCATTGTGATGCAGAGCTCATTCCAAGTGTGATTGACAAGGAGGAACATTAAATAGGCAGAGGCACATAAAAATCAGTGTAAGAAAAATTATTGAGTAAAAAGTCAGTGAGTATG
This sequence comes from Taxidea taxus jeffersonii, assembly GCA_003697995.1. Taxonomy (NCBI): domain Eukaryota; kingdom Metazoa; phylum Chordata; class Mammalia; order Carnivora; family Mustelidae; genus Taxidea; species Taxidea taxus. The sequence continues at coordinate 119,444 of ML102157.1, forward strand.
ATATTAGCCATTTTATAGTTCTGTAATACAAAATTATCTAAGGTGACTCTGAGAAACCTCCCATAAAGATATCCAAATATGTTCTAAAAATAGCAAAACTGTCCATTGGTTATTGTCATAATAATCACTGGTTCAGTAAATTCAAAGGAAATTCTGTAATTTTAAATATTTTCTAAACTGAAATTTATTAAACTATCAGAATATTGCCCTACTTGTGGAAATGCTACGCTGAATAAAAAGAATTATCTGGGAAATAAAATAAAATTAAAATATTTTTGTATTTTATTTTATTCAAGTTACTATCTAGGTATAGTAAATAACTTAAACTTTGTTAAAAGACAGATTTGTGTTTTAAAAACTAGAAATGTTGATGGTTAATGTGAAATTGCAGAAATCCTTCACTTTGAAATGATACCCTATGAGAAGTTCTTGAAATTAAAAAATAATAGTATAAAGTAAAATAACAACATCAAAACCCACCACAAATGTATCCAAGGCTAACCTACTGGTCTCGATGTTTTTTTCCCAAGGTGGTCTAGCAAAGAATGAAGATGAACAGTTTTGTTTTTCAAAGGCAAATTTTTAACAACCTCATCCATACAGACACCATATTTTACAGACACTGTATTTTAAGTTGTTGACAGAGTATTTCATATTGCATATAATACATAAGTGATAAATTTCATTTTGTAGATGTATTATATTTTGAAACATATAAGGTGGTTCTAAAACTGACAAACACCCCAAAACATATAAAACAAAATGCTAATATCACTGAGTAAAGAATGCCAAATTTATTGCCTCTTCTGATGTTTATCAGAATTTATGAGTAGGACAAAAATGTATCATAGTCTCTTGCAGGAAATAGTTATTAAGTTGAAGAGAACTTCTATGATTCTGTTTTTTTTTTAATATAAAATACCAAATAGCTAATTGCTTAATAATTTTCCAGAGTATCAATAATTTACTGATAATAGCACAAATAATTTTACTCAAAAGTGTGAATAAGGATAGAAACCTATCATTCTTTCTCTGTCCGGGATATCTATTGAGTCACTCAATTTTACTTTTTCCTCATCCTGAATGGTTCCTAAAGTATTAAGATGGGATACTTAATAGAGGAACTTCTGAGATCTGCCTTCTGCTTATATTTTTGGACATGGCTTTCCTTGAAATTACTGCTGAGGGAACGATGTATTAGTTATGGATCTTCCTCTGCCCAGTGTTGTGTTGATTCCCATTTATATGTTTGGTTTATGCTGTTTCTTCTGCCCAGAAATCCCATGAATGCCATTTTCACTTAACAAAATTTGACTTAAAACTCAGTCCAGAGGAGCAACCTGGGTAGCTCAGTCAAGTGTCTACCTTGGGCTCAGGTCATGATCCCAGGGTCCTGGGATCGAGCCCCACATCTGGCTCCAGCCCCTCATCAGGCTCCCTGCTCCACCGGAAGCCTGCTTCTCTCTCTCCCACTCCCCCTGCTTGTGTTCCTGCCATTGCTATGTCTCTCTCTGTCAAATAAATAAATAAATTATTTAAAAAAAAAAAAAACCCATCTCAGTCCAGGAGTGTGTATAGTCCCCCCAGGACACTCCCGCTTCCAGTATCGGCTGGAAAGACTCGCAGGAGTCAGCACACAGATGTACTTACCACAGAGATGTAGTACAGTGCTGCAGTAAAGATACATGGCTCGGCCACATGCAAAAAAGGCACAGTGTCTGGAGGGACTCACGTGGTGTTTTTTGTGCTCTCTCCATCCCATGCGGTGTCCATAGGGAGTCCTCTTCCTCCAGTAATGAAATGCAGCAACATGCAAACAGTGTCTCTGCCCAGGGAAGCACTTTAGAGATGTAGCTGGGGACTGGCCATGCAGGCACCCTCTGCCTTGAATGTATGAACGGAGACTTTGAGAAGAAAAGAAGGTGTTTAGCATAAAGTATGTTGTTTGTACAGCACATGTTGTGTGAACATTTATTAGTTAACTACTGACTGGGGGATCAAGCTTCTAGATGCCTTGATCCAAGGGCCAATATTTCAAGCAGATCCTTCTAAAGATAGCAACCTCAGGCCTGCTGTGGTAGCTCCCCCCACCCTCAAGAAATAGCCCCTAAGGACTCTGGCTCTGATTCCTGGAGAGGTAGGTGCTGATCTTCAGTGAACCCATGCCTATATATATATCTCCTAGTGTTTCTTACTTCGGAATACCATTACCAGTATGCTTTAGCCCTTTAGCTTCTCTCCCATGTTATCAGGGGTAATACACGAAGCTCTGCACATGAAACTTGGGAAATAGTAGGCACTTAGAAAAAGCTTGTTGGAAGTCAAATAATGAATCATCAAGTCCCTTTCTTTTAAACTAAGGTTTAAAGGCTTATATAGCTCTCCCTGTTGCCCATCTTTTTTTTTTCTTTCCTGAAGAATTTATTCCTAAATTAAGTAAGGCTGAGCAAAGTGTGTGTCCCATGTGAGGTAGAAAGGAAGCGGGTTGAGTTGTGGTGGACCAAACCTGGAGTTAGAGCTGTGTGGAGTGTGGAGGGTTCACAGGGGAGGAGTAGAACAGCCCAAGATGTTGGAGCCCAAGTATGGTGAGAAAGGCTTCCCTGTGGGAAGGCAACCCAGCATGCTGTGTCAGAGCCTAGAGGGGTGATGGCGGTAGCCACACAAGGGGAGGCTAAAGGCAGGATTTCAGTTCTTGGGGGGGGTGACCACATGGGGGTGGACAGTGGCAGCAGTGTCCCCCAGGAAGTACTGGAGGCTACATATAGGGAAGAGAGGCAGCCATAGGTGATTAGTTGCATAAAAGAAGATCAATAGGGGCACCTGGGTGGCTCAGTGGGTTAATGCCTCTGTCTTCGGCTCAGATCATGATCCCAGGGTCCTGGGATCAAGCCCCGCATGGGGCTCTCTGCTCAGCAGTGAGCCTGCTTTCCCCTCTCTCTCTCTGCCTGCCTCTCTGCCTACTTGTGATCTCTGTCAAATAAATAAATAAATATTTTTTAAAAAGATCAATAAGTAAGTGAACATATGTAGGATAAGGAGAAACAGGACTCTTATTGTCAGAAAAGTACTACAGTTATGGAAAGGAAAATATTAGGGTTGGGTTAGGAGTAACAGGGTAAACACATGGTTCTTAAGATGGAGAGAGAGACAGGAAGACAGAGATTGATCGATAGATGATATTTACATAGATATTTAAATTACATGTTTATAATTTAACAGGCTACATAGGTATTGCTATTCTCTGTGGTCCTAATACACGAGCAAAAGAGAATTTTAAATATTTTAAAATATTTTAACCCGACAGTCCATTGGTTGTTGGCTGAAAATGTATTCCTTTGTTAGGGAGAGGGAAGTTATTGAATAAACAGAATATGAGCCCCAGTGAAATGCATTATTGCTCTTCATTGCTAACAGGTTCTCAAAGATTTTCATTTTCCCCTTTTCAACTTTAATTTACTGGATCTAAGAGAATTGGAGGTGAAATTTCAGATCAAGAACACGATATGAATGTCCAAACGTTTAATATCAAAAAATAAATTTCCAGAAGATCTGGAACTGTAATGTCAGGTCTTCTGATAAACCATTCTATCTCCTGCATATAAAGCTTACTGCACCCGCTGTCTTAACATGCCAGGATGGAAGGGGGGTGGCTTCTTTCCCTAAGTGCTTCCTTTGATTTTCCATCTCCTAGCCTTATTCTCTCAGTCACTGCGCTCAGAATTGGTGTCTTTTTTTTTTTTCTTTGACTTCCATGTCAAATAATCACACATACTACATTTTTTTTTTCCTCACAAACTATCTTATGTCCACCCTTCATTTACTTTTTTTTTTTTTATAATACCCTTTATTTGGTGTAGATTTTTTTCCCCTGTCAGTTTCTTCTCTTTTAGCTTTCTCCTACAAGGGACTGTCATAAAACAAAGCCTACTTGTTATTTCCTCCTTAAATCAGTTACAGAAATAGACACAGTCTGAGGGAGTAAGAGCGATGTTAGAACTTCTTTATCCTCAAACTTCAGAATTTATTTTTCCATACAAGCAATGCCTGCTTCCCTCCTAGCACCTTCACCTCAGATCACACATTATCCAAATTTCTCTTTTCAGAAAGTTCATATTTTATAAAATGTTTTAAATATTTTTTAAATGTTTATGTAATTATTTATACCCCATTCTTAATGTGATTATCTTCACTAGGGTAAAACAAGCTGAGCTTTACAAATGTCTTTATTCAGAATATAATTCATGTTTCCAAAAAAGAAATGATGTAGAAAATTAGACACATGTAGACACATCAAATGCAATTACTTGATAAGCATTCCAAGCGTGTTGCTCTTCCCAAATCTATATGCACAGGACTTTTCTCAAAGTCAGTGGGAGTTCTGCCCCACAAAGGCTTCACACAAGAGAAGAAAGAGAATTTAAACATAAGTAGAACAAACTTTAATAAGCTCTCTCAATAAGTATTTACCTGAGGGACTGGAACAGCTGCAATGTAAAACCTGTTTAATAACCCTCTATTAAATAATTTTCTTTATTTAAATTAAAATCCAGCACAGATTAAATTCTAAACAAGCAAGACTTATATAATATCAGTTTCTAAAAGTAAGGTAAGGCAGGGATCTTCTATTAACCAAATATTTTAAAGTATTGCATTGTTCTGCTTTTTTTTCTACACGCCACTATTCTGAGTGATTTATTAAAGCCAACTACATAATTATGTATAGAAATAATGAAGCAAATATACTTGCATTTCAGAGTGGTTTGCTAGAGCATATCAAGCAGTTTTTAAAAAAGTAAACAGGCAAATTAATTGCCAATTTTCTCACAGAATGTGGCTTCTTAAATGATGAAAACTTTATAGACTTCTTCAGGATCTTCAATGACCATAAACTATTTGGAGTAATTTATCTTCTTCGCAAACATTAGTAACATATGCAAGAATTTACTTTTCTCTAGTTTTAGAAAAAGGGTTTTTATTTCTTCGGAACGCTCACTGTTTCTTTCTTGTTTGTAGTCACAGTCCTTACTTTATGGCTCTGGAATTATTCCATAGCAATTAATGCCAAAGTTATAAATATGATAATGAGTCCAAGAATCTAATTTATATGTTCCCTCTTCCCTCTTTTTCCATCTCTAACTAACAAGTGGTTTCCCAGGATAAAACATTTAGGGGAAATATCTTGAAATGAAACTCACAAGTAAGTTTACTTTTGGATTAAAAGATATTTACATGTTCTGTTCTTTCCATCCCAGGTGTCAAGCTCCCTGAGGGCAGCTGATCTTGAATAGCTTGAGTCATTGCTCACATACAATGTGGTGCTTTTGCACATTTAAGTGACTGATAATAGCAATGTGTTAAAAACTGGTTTTTCCCCTCTAATTTGTCCCCTGCCTTTCTTGATCATAGGAACAACATGTGCATCACCACCCATCTATAATTTCATAAACATTTTAGCAACAAAGATGTATTTTTTTAAAGATTTTATGTATTTATTTGAAAGAGAGAGAGACAGCAAGAGAGGGACTACAAACAGGGGGAAGTGGAGAGGGAGAAGCAGGCTTCCCACCAAGCAGGAAGCCTGATACAGGGACTCAATCCCAGGACCTTCAGCTCCTGATTTGAGCTGAAGGCAGATGCTTAACAACTGAGCCACCTAGGCACCCACCCCCCCACAAAATACATTCTTTATATTAAAAAAATCACTATGCTTCTTTATGATGACAACTGTCCCATGAGGTGGAATTGAAGCCATAACATCATGGCTAGATTTTGTACATGTGTTTACAAAATATATTCGCTGATAGAGTTCCAAACACATAGGATATGACAGGGTCCCAGAGCAGCATTATGGGAACCTGGAAAGTCAAGTACATTTCATTATATAAAATATATTTAAGATGTTCTGTATATGAGGAATAAAGTCCCTGAAAATGGGTTATTTTTAATAGGAGATATTCAAGGTCTGAAACTTAAAAGGGGGAAGATCCTTTGAAGAGGACTTTGAAAAGGACTTTGCAGTATTAATAAATGGAAAAAAAGAAGTTAGAAAAGAAGTTAAGCGTAGGTTGCCAACTATCTTTTTAATAGTAGTCCAAAAAAAGGCACAGGGTCATTGCCCTTTCCCCAATGACCATATTCCAGGGATACGGTGAGGTATTTGAAATTTCAAGTATGTTTTCAGCATTTAACTAGCCTTACCTATTCTGTGACTTTCTCATATCTTCCATACCTTACTGGTATGTCAGATTTTATTTTTATTTTCCCAGAAAACAAAATAAACTTAAAAAAAGAAAAAGATAGCTTGTGTACTTCTGATGAGCAGACGATCCAGACCAAACCAAAATTTACTTTGGATAAAGTACATTTGCCTAACACAAAATAATATGAAACCTAGAAAGTGAATAAAAATAAACTATATATATCTTGTGATCAGATATTTTAGGGTGAAAATGTTTATTTTTTTCCCTTGATATTTAACAGTAAAAACAAATATTTTCCAAAAATTGCTAGAACTTAATCAAGATTTATTTCATATCATTTTAATTCCTGACTAAAAGTTTTATTTATTTTATAAGTTGATTGAATTCTTTCTTAATGTAGGATTTTGTTTCTTTAATAAAGATGAGACTATATTTTTTTAAAAAAACCTAATACAGGATTACTAGGAAATAGGTGAAAGTTCCAAAGATACAAACTTCCAGTTATGAGATATACAAAAACTGGGATGTAATGCACAGTATGATGACTGTAGGTAGCATCTTTCAAATATACAATTCAGTATTGTTAAGAAAGTGGATCTTAAAATTCTCATCACAAGAAAAAAATGTGGCATGTGTGATGATGGGCTTTAACTAAATTTATTATAGTAATCATTTAGCAATATATACATATGCCAAATCATTATTCTATAGAGCTAAATGAATATAGTGTTATGTTGTCAATTATATCTAAATTTTTTTTAAAAATAGGTAAAAATAAAATAACCTAATACAGACTCTTAGAGTTGTCTTGGAAGAGATACTAAGAATGTAGTCAGAAATACTAAAACTGTCTTACGTGAAATATGTAATTGAGATATTATAATTCGTTTATCACTCTGGGCAGTTAACACAATTGGTTAAAATGTGGAATGAACAGATGCAGTACTCCCCTTCTCCATGACCCCAGACTGATTTCTTGCCCTGGCCAGAGACCTCTTAGAGACGTGCCATGAGGGATGAGTAACACAGTATGCACCTGTCTGCAGCTTCATCACCAGTATGAAAGACAACAACAAATGGACAAAGAGACTTTGCTGTTGGAGATACTAGTGTGTTTATAGAGCTAAAAGGATATGTGATCTAGAGTCAGAAGGCCTGGGAATGAGTCAGCTTCTGCCACTCAGTTATATGATATAATCTTGGAAAATCATTTAACCTTCTTGAGCTTTGTTTCCTTTTGGATAAAATAAACATAAGAATAACACATCACAGACATTTTTGAGAATCAACTATAGTGAGCCTATCAAGAAAGCACTTTTTACACAGGAATACAAATGCAGATCATTTGTCTCATTGTTAAGGTAATTTGTTTTCCATTGTACATCTTGGTAGAAAAATCAGCGTGATACTCTGTGAATCTTTTGGAGCGTAACAATAATAATCTATAATGGGGAAAAAGTGAATATTGACTATCTAATAAGAGCATCCAGTCCTTTAACAAATAGTCACTTTATTTCTACTATGTGCCAAGTACAATGGCAGATCCTGAGGAAACAGAGATAAAAGACCATTGCCTTCTCTCAAAGAGCTTATAGTCTGTTGGCCAAGAGAAAGAAGGAGACACACTCCTCTTCTAGGTTGTTACAGTGTCTGATGGAGCACATGAAATAGACATAATTTAGAAAAGATTAACACGTGGGCACTAGAGACTGTGACTCAAGCTGAACACTTGAGAGCTACGAGAAAGAGAGGTATGAACCAAGACCCCAAAATCAAGATAAAACACACGAAATTCTGCAAATGAAAAATAGTTGAACAAGACAGTGAAGTAAGCTAATTTAAGGCAACATGAGATGAGGCTTAAAGGGTAGGAGAAATTGAGATCCTAAAGACTTCTACATTTTCTGCTGAGGAGTGATTTCTGAAAAAGAGGTAAGACTATAGAAAGGGGGAGTGATGTGATTATATTAAAAACACACACACACTCTAAATCAAAGGCATACATATTGTTAAAGGAGAAATAAAACTGGCATGATTGTCTAAATAGAAAACCCAAGAACTAACAAAGAGGTTCAAAATTGCAGGTACATGATCAACATACAAAACCCAATTTGGGTTTCCATATGGAAACTGAGATTTTAAGAAATGCACAATACTGTACATTTATAATTTCTCCAAAGAAAGTGAAATAGTTAGTATATACCTAATAAGATGTATATGGGAGTTGTATCCCGAAAATTGCAAAAAGCTGATGAAAGAAAAAAAGGAGCTAAATAAATGGAGAGACATATAGTGACCATGGATTGAAAGATTCAGCATAGGAAACATGTCTATTCCCCCATATTAATTTATAGGTGTAATGCAATGTTTATTTAAACCCTACAAGATTTTTTGTAGACATGGATATGTTTACTCTAAAATGTATATAGAGGGGCACCTGGGTGACTTAGTGAGTTGAGCATCCAACTCTTGATCTCAGCTCTGGTCTTGATCCTCAGGGTTGTGAATTCAAGCCTCATGCTGGGCTCCACACTGGGTGTGGAATCTACTTAAAAATAAATAAATAAAATAAAATGTGTTTGGAAAGGCAAAGGCCTAGAAAAACTTAGTTTTGAGAAAGAATAATAAAGTGGAAGGAACAATTATAGTTGATGTTAAGCATTACTAGATAGCCTCAGTAATCAAGAAAGTATGGTTTTAGTGAGGAGATAGACAATATCACTGGAACAAAAAAATAACCTAAAAATAAACTGCCAAAATATACCCAACTAATTTTTCTTAAAGATTTTATTTATTTATTTGAGAGAGAGAGAGAGAAAATGAGAGGAGAGGGTCAGAGGAAGAAGCAGACTCCCTGCCAAGCAGGGAGCCTGATGCAAGACTCAATACTGGGACTCCAGGATCATGACCTGAGCCAGAGGCAGATGCCTAACTGAGTGAGCCACCCAGGTGCCCCTTACCCAGATAATTTTTGACAGTGGTGCAGAAGTAATTCAATATAGGAAGGATAAGATTTTCAACAAATGGTGCTGAAGCAAGTGGATATCCATAGGCCAAAAAAATAAAATGGGCCTTGACCTAAACCTCATACCTTATACAAAAATTAACTCAAAATAGATCATAGACTTATGTTTAACATGTAAAACTATAACATATTTAGGGAGAAAACAACCAGGCAAAATCTTTGGGAGAAAAGACTAGGCAGAGTTAGATTTGACACCAACATCATGATCCATATAAGGAAGAATTAACAATTTGGACCTCATCAGAATTAAAAACTTTTGCTTTGCAAAAAATCCTGTGAGGAGGATGAAAAGACAAGCTACAGACTTGGAAAAATATTCGCTAGGGGCATACATGACAAAGGACCATTATTTAGAATACATTAACAGCTTTCGAAAGTCAAAAGTAAAAAGCAAACAAGTCAATCAAAAACTGAGCAGATAAAAACATGCATTTTGCCGAAGAATATACAGATGGTAAATATGTGCAAAAAGATATACTCAACAAAATTAGCCATTAGGTGAATGCAAATTAAAACCACAATGAGATGCCACAACACACTATCAGAAAGGCTAAAACAAAAAGTAGTGATAATGCCAAATGTCGGCAAGGATGTTGAGAAACCAGGTTTAGAGTTTACCAGTGAGATATACAGCCATTTTGGAAAAGATTATTGAAGCTTCTCACAAAACTAAACATACACTTGTCATAAACCTAGGAGTTATGCTCTTGGGTAGTTATCTCAAATAAATGAAAATTTATGTTCACACAGTAACCTGTACATGACTGTTCATAGCAGCTTTATTCATAAAAGCCCAAAACTGGAACCTCTCCAGATCTCCTTCAGTGAAAGAATGCATTATCAAAGTGTGCTACTAGTCAGCAATAAAAAGAAATGAACTGTTGATACATTCAACAATGTGGCTAGATCTCAATTAATTCTACTGAGTGAAATAAGACAATTTGAAAAGTTTATTCTGCATGAACCCTTCTATATAATATTTATGAATTGATAAACTATAAAGAACAGATTAGTTGACAAGGGATAGGGAAGGGAGGAGGGAGGGAGATCACTATAAAAGGGGATCCTCATGGTGGGAATCTTTTAGATGTTTACTGTGATGGTGGTCACATAAATATATACATGTGAGAAAATAATATAACATGCAAAAATTAGTATATGTAAAACAGGTTATATCTGACTAAGGTCAGTGGATTGCACCAATATGTCAATTTCCTGGTTGTGATACTGTACCATAATATGCAAAATGTTAACTTTGGGGGAAACTAGGTGATTAGTGTAAGGGATCTCTTATTTCTCACAATTGCATGTGAATCTACAATTATCTCAAAATAGTTTTTAAAAAATCACTGTAGGTACAGTATAAGGATAGATGAGTAATGAGGGTAGAATATACAAGCTTATTGGATCATTGGATGAGTGTGTATTTGAGGGGATAGTACAGGGAAGTGGTAAAGAACAGGACACGGTCTGTGGAATAACCATGAGGTTTCTTTTTTTTTTTTTTTAAGATTTTATTTATTTATTTGACAGAGAGATCACAAGTAGGGAGAGAGGCAAGCAGAGAGAGAAGGAGAAGCAGGCTCCCCGCTGAGCAGAGAGCCCCATGTGGGACTCGATCCCAGGACCCTGGGATCATGACCTGAGCCAAAGGCAGAGGCTTTAATCCACTGAGCCACCCAGGCGCCCCGACCATGAGGTTTCTATCTTGGGCTTTATTCATCAGGAGAGAAAACTGAGTAGAGGAGGAAGAGAGGTGATGTATTCAATTTTGATCTTGCTGAGTTTATTTTCCATCAACCAAGCAGAGTATATAAAATTGGAATACAAGAAGGAAGCGCAGGAATCTCTGGGCAAGAGAAGCATAGAGACTGAGAATGTTCTGCTGAATTTTGTATACATAGCCTTCATATAGCATTTCAATGCACGAATGAATAGTTGAAATATCAGAGTCACTGCTTTATCACAAGGGAACTCTTGAACTCAGATGCAAGAGTAAACACAGAAGTACCTGTGGAAATTTCAAATACAGGGTTGATAAAACATTCTGCATTTCCATTAGGCATCGAAAGCAAAAAGGAATTGATATTGAGTACCATTTGTGTGTGTATCAAATTCTACACTGGCGTTCAGGAGAATTATCCTGTTTAATCCCCACAATAGGCTTAAAAAGTTAAGTTTTATTACCTGCAACTTCTAAACAAAAGTCAAGTAATTTGCCAGATGAAACAAAGCCTATGAGTAATTTCTTGGGCTAGAATTTGAATCTAGATGGGTTTAGCTTCTAAGCCCACATTCTTTCTGTTGCATCAAGAAGCTTGTAGAGAGTGGGGGAGAACAGATCTCAAAGTCTTCTTAAGAATTATGGGTTTTCGGGACGCCTGGGTGGCTCAGTTGGTTAAGCGGCTGCCTTTGGCTCAGGTCATGATCCCAGCATCCTGGGATCGAGTCCCACATCGGGCTCCTTGCTCGGCCGGGAGCCTGCTTCTCCCTCTGCCTCTGCCTGCCTCTCTGTCTGCCTGTGCTTGCTCTCGCTCTCTCTCTCTCTAACAAATAAATAAATAAAATCTTTTAAAAAGAATTAAAAATTTAAAAAAAAAGAATTATGGGTTTTCTATTCTTGCTTATTTAAGGGTTTTATAGAGTTAAACATCTATGTTTATATTTGTTAGTGTTCAGCGTCCTGCTGGGAAGTTTTAAAAGCTCTATTTGGGTCGCCTGCTCGGGTCTTTATGGGAGGTCATGCCAGTTTGGCATCGATTGAATATTCATGGCTCTTCATTCTCTGGAGACACCTGTCATTTTGGCACCTTATTTTCTGGATTAGGAAGGGGTTAATTTTCTTACAGTAATTGTTCAGTAGTTCCTTATTTTTCAGTTAATATTTTTTTTTCGTGTATGCAGGCCATATAGACTTGTTAACACGCATCTTTTTACCGCAGCTCATCCAACAGATAAAACAGCAGGTGTTTTCAGTTCTGTGTTTCCAAACTTTCATGGCGCATTAGCTCTGCCTTCATTAACTACTAACATGGGATTCCCTAAACCTCTCACCAGTAAACAAGTAAACAAGAAATGTCTTTCCATCTCTACAAAATGTCCTGCACATTAGAAAGTTTGTTTTTCTCCTTCTCTGGTGAGTTTCTGTATACTCTATTTTTTGTTAGTGTCCTTTTGTTGCTGTATTCCATTTCATATTTTTAAGGTTAATACATCCTGCTTAAGCTCTCTAGGGCTTTAAAGTCCATTCAAGACTATACATCACAGTCTATTTACTTTTCAAACTAAAAACAAAGTAAGCCTTGAAAAGATAACTTTTAGGTAAAAACTAGACTTCCTCCCCCTTAATCAATATAGATGAAGTCTCACTATTTCTAAAGACCTTTATCATCACCATTATTCAGTAACTGAAATTTAATTTTCAAAGGCATTTCAACAGGAAACTCTCCATATATCTTTCCATAGCCATGGAAAGGCAGAGTCAAGCCTGAGTAGTGTATCTCACATAAATACCAAAAAGGTATTTTTGGTATTTGGAGAGGGGGCATTGAGGATGTTTAATGTGATCCGATTTTCCGTTGGGTCACCTCATTTTGATCCTTCACCTTTCCAAAGCATCCAAACCTTAGGTGTAAATTTAACTTCTCTCCATTCACGCCATCTAGTGGTCATAAGTGGTATATGTTTGATTTTAAGGACGATTCCTAATGACGCGGGGAGGGGGGCTGGGGTGAGGAGGCGGGGTACACGAAAAACGAAACGGTTGGCCGCGACAATTTCTTAGTCTCTTACCCCATCACTTACCCCTCACATGGACACCTCTAACTACTTTAACCATTTTAGAGATGCACAGAGATGCGCAGAGGAAAGGAAGGGGACGCACACTCACAGAGACTCACGCCCCTTGACGCTGACATTTGGAAAGGGGTTCTAAATCCTTCCTGTCATTCTCAAAGGACGAGAAAAGGAGTTGTGGCAAGACCTAGACCGAGGGGACTGTCTGACTTTTCGGCAAGTTGGATAGATGACATATTAGCTCCTGCAACGTTCACATCTGGTTTGAACAAATAGAAAGAGGGAAAAGCACTTAAAAATTCCGCCGCGGGGCTCTGCAGGTCTTGCTACCCAGTAGCCCCCAGAAGACAACCAATTCCTGTGCGTTCCGCTCCGCTCACCCTCCTTCCCAGCTTCTCTCTCTCTCTTTTTCCCTTTCTTTTTTTTTTTTTTTTTTTTTT
>ML102157.1:133303-151906 GCA_003697995.1 Taxidea taxus jeffersonii
CCCACGCTCGCCTTGAACCGGGTCCCAGGGAGGCAGAAGCAAGGCACCGGTCCCCTTCCTCCTCTCCTCCACCAAACCACCGCAGCCGAGCGTGAAGCTTCCCTTTGTTCATCCAGGCTGCTCTCCTCCCCGGCAGATCCACCTGGATGCTCTCCCTCGGTGACATTTTGCGCCGGGGCTGGTGGGTGGCTGGGGTGGAGCGAGAGGAGCCCGAGGGGGCGGGGGCGGAGAAAGGTCAAGCCGAGGGAAAGGCAGGAGACGCCTTTCATAACCTGCGTGGCGGGGCGTGCGCACGGTTATTTATTTATTTTCTCCTTATTTATTGATCGCACGAGCAGAGCGGCGCGGGGAGCCGGGGGAGATGCAGGACCACCCACTGGCGGGGAAGCAGCCAGCCGCCCTCCCGCGCCCCCGCGCTGCCGAGCGCCTCCTGCCTCTGCGCTCAGGCGATTGCCCGTGCGGTCCCCGGCTCCGGCCCCGTCTCCGGCTCCCGCCCCGGCCCCGCCAGGCCACCGCCGCCGCCAGCGCGGCCGCCCCGCAGCCCCGCAGCCCCACAGCCCCGCACCGCCCGGCTCGGGCCCCGGTGACAGTGGCGGCGCAGTAAGTTGGCAGGAGCCAGTCCCCTCGGTTCTCGCCTCCCCCGCACCTTTTGAACTTGTTGCTGCTGCTCGGCTCGCCTGCGCCTGGCTTTTGGAAGGTGAAAAGGAGGAGGGAAGCGCAGAGGGATGGGGGAAGGGGAAGAAGAGCTCGCTTGAGCTTTATTTATGCTCTCTGGGCGCATCGGATTCGGCTGCTCGGGAGCTGCTTTCTCTGCTTTTCCCTTTCCGGGTGCACGGCGAGGAGAAAGTCTCTATGCAACTCAGCCCCGGCGCGCACTTCGCCAGGTATGTACCGCGAGCGAGGCGCGTTCTGCGCGGAGGCAGATGCTGCTGCTGCCGCCGCGGCGGCGGCGGCTGCCAGCTCCCGTGTTCTGTAACTGTCACACTGCACCTGAGCTGAACTTGAAAAGAGAGTGAAGGGGCGATTGGGCAAACGCTTTTGGCAGACACAAGGGGTGCTTGCAGACGTGGGGGAGGAGGCTCTGTATTAACGCCCCCCACCGTGCCCACCGCACAGCACCTCCATCTCTGCAAATACGGCCCAAGGAGTAGAGGCGGCGACCGGACTCCCAAAGAGACGTGGGGCAGCGGCTGTGACCGCATCTCGGAAGCTGCAACAACAGGTCGCCTTTCTGAGACTCCGTTGGCGGGAAGGGCCACTTGGAAAGGGAAGGTTTGAAAGAGCTAAAAGGAAAGGTGGAAGGGTTGTCTAATTCATCAAAAGAATACCACTGAGTGACTGCCCTTCGTTTTCTCTATCCTGCACAACGCATACTGACCCTACATTATCTGGACTGTGTCAGGGAACAATCAGACACCTGTTTGAAAAAATTGCTGCATCTAAAGTCGGCTGTGTACTTATTTGTGCCAGGAGTGGCCTGGTTCACCTGCTGGAAGAGGTTTGGTTAGATTCGGCTGGGCGTGATTGTTAGGACATTGTATTTTTTTTTTTTTCCTTACTACTACAAATTCCTGCGTTTGAGGGAAACTTGCCCTTCCGAGAACTGTGACTTCACCAGGAGCTCTACCGTGGAATCGGAGTGATACTTCCAGACCACATTTCTCAGGGGCATTTTGTTGGACTGGCGGAAGTGAGTGATTGTGGCTGCTTTGCCCCATTGTAGAGGCCTGGTTGCCCTTCTTGCCTCCACTTCAAGGAACCATGGCGGCGGGTGTAGCAGCATGGCTGCCCTTTGCCAGGGCAGCAGCCATTGGGTGGATGCCTGTGGCCTCGGGGCCCATGCCAGCTCCCCCAAGGCAGGAGAGAAAAAGGACTCAAGATGCTCTGATTGTGCTCAATGTGAGTGGCACCCGTTTCCAGACATGGCAGGACACCCTGGAACGCTATCCAGACACTCTGCTGGGCAGTTCTGAGAGGGACTTTTTCTACCACCCGGAAACTCAGCAGTATTTTTTTGACCGTGACCCAGACATCTTCCGCCATATTTTGAATTTCTACCGCACCGGGAAGCTCCACTATCCTCGCCATGAGTGCATCTCTGCTTATGATGAAGAATTGGCCTTCTTCGGCCTCATCCCAGAGATTATTGGCGACTGCTGTTACGAGGAGTACAAGGATCGCAGGCGAGAGAACGCGGAGCGTCTGCAGGACGACGCCGACACTGACAACACCGGGGAGAGCGCGCTGCCCACTATGACTGCTAGGCAGAGGGTCTGGCGGGCATTTGAGAACCCCCACACCAGCACCATGGCCCTGGTGTTCTACTACGTTACAGGGTTCTTCATTGCCGTCTCGGTCATCGCGAATGTGGTAGAGACAGTGCCGTGCGGGTCTAGCCCAGGGCACATTAAAGAACTGCCTTGTGGGGAACGCTACGCGGTGGCCTTCTTTTGCTTGGACACAGCCTGCGTCATGATCTTCACAGTTGAGTACTTGCTTCGCCTGGCTGCAGCACCTAGTCGTTACCGTTTTGTGCGCAGTGTCATGAGTATCATCGACGTGGTGGCCATCCTGCCTTATTACATCGGGCTGGTGATGACAGACAATGAGGATGTCAGCGGAGCCTTTGTCACGCTCCGGGTCTTCCGGGTCTTCCGGATCTTTAAGTTTTCCCGCCACTCGCAAGGCCTGCGTATCCTGGGGTACACACTGAAGAGTTGTGCCTCAGAACTGGGCTTCTTGCTCTTCTCGCTCACCATGGCTATCATCATTTTTGCTACAGTCATGTTCTACGCAGAGAAGGGGTCTTCAGCCAGCAAGTTCACCAGCATCCCTGCTGCCTTCTGGTATACCATCGTCACCATGACTACACTAGGGTAGGTGCCATCAAGGGAAATGGGATGGAGGTTGAAGGTGTGGGAGGTGATTGTGAGTGGACCCAGTGAGGTTACATAATTCAGAGGACATAGCTCTTCTCTTTTCTAAATGGGTTTAGGAAAGCATTATCTTAAGTGGTTTTGAGGAACTCTATGAAATGGGTACGATACAGCGATTGAAGTGTTTAGGGGACTTGCTGGCAAGTTTTGAGTATTGGTGCCTGAAAGTGATAAATATACAAAGAAATTTTAAAATTCCTGAACATGGGAAATATAATATTATATATATCAATACATAAAGATGTGATAGTGAACAACACAAAATTGGCACCCACATAAAAGTATGAATATGCATAATATATATTGAAATGCCTAGAAAGTTCCAGTGTATTCAAATGAAAAGTTTTCATGTATATTTGAAGTATTATTTTCATGTAAATAGATACTTTTGGCATTCATTTTTCCTCCAAGAACCATAATTCTTATTTTACAACATTATAAAACACAGATTATCGATATCATTATCCAAGTATTTTATAATATGTATGTACATACTCATATACATGCATTTTCATTTTGGCTGATAGATTATACAGTTTTTGAATATTAGGGCTGAAACTGATCAACTCTACTAAATGAAGTAGAATGATATCTGTAGCATACTTAAGACTAGAGGTTGATAGTTTCAAAATAAGAAGTCAATGACTATTACAGCTTTTTTATTTTAGAAACTACAGATCCCATCAGGCAATGGGCCTATGACCATTAAATACACATAGAAGATAGAGGAGTATCTGGTGAGATTGATGGTCACCAGGGGCCAATTGTATTATAGAATTTTGTGCATTCTGATTTCCTTCTATAATTCTTCTGTGTATTCTTTTATTTGGGGGTAATGGTGCTTTGCAATCAAAGGGGCATATTTCAAATTGATGCTTTTACAAAATATTAATATGAATCTAGAATTAAGATTTTTTTAAGTTGATAAAAAAAGGGAAATAGAAATGATTAGTGTTAATCAAACTGCAGAAAAGTAGCACAATTTATATATTATAGGATCTAATAAAATAAAATAGAGCCTTTTACTTTTATGAGTTCTTAGGTAAGCCAAGTAATGATGTTAGTGCCCTTTCTTCAGCATTTTGCTGCTTTTCTTGCATAGTTAATCCGTTCAGTAAGGGTTTGGTAATGGCTGTAGGAAAAAGTTATTCCCAAGGCTGCTTTTTTAGTTGTTCCTGGCTAATTTAATTGTCTTCTTTAAATGACAATGTGGTTAAAGTCAACTTAATTGTATTAGCCATATTGTGTTGAACAGAAATTCTCATATTGTCATATGGCCAACTAATGGAGTATTTCATATGTGAAGAATTTTTGGCTATGTTAATTAAATTGTGCTAAACAAAAGCTAAACACTGCTTGTGACTTTGATTTAGTCTCGTTGTTTTTTGGTTTTTTTTTTAAGACCAGTAGGTCTTAAAAAAAATGAATTAGTGGAAATCCGTATCCTATGGCTTGTATGTCCTTCTTATCCTGTTGGTAGTTTTGTGACAAATTTTGAAGGTGTAGTATAGGTGCTTTTTTCTTACCAAAGAGAATTTTATATGTTTGTGTGGTTTGGAGTCTTGTTGTCTTCTTGTCCTATGAAATCTTTGTTAGGGACAATATGGGTAGTGCAAATCACTATCAGGACTTCAGAAATACTTATGAATAAAAAGAGAATTCTGTTTTAAGAGGAATTAAAGAAACACTAAAAGGAAATACATATGTTTTTAAATTTGGTGTCTATGCTAGTGTTCTTCATGAAGTATCAGTGAATCGTTTTGATTAAATTTTATTAAGTTAATCATTTAATACCATATACTCTATATATGAATATCAGTATTAAAATGAATGTAGTTGAGATGCTAATTTCATCTGGCTAGAAGTTCTATTCTAGACATGAAACATTAACTATTAACTATTATTTTAAAGTTTGTTTCCTGAAATGACTTTAATATTTTAATTTTATTTTGAAATTTATTTTTGCTTTTAGGAAGAAAAAGAGAAAGTATTAGATATTAATGATTTTTTTTACTGTATAAATAAAATACCTATAAGCATCTACCTTTTGAAATGATTTAAGAAACTGAATCATAATGCCCAAGTCAAATCTATGAAATGGATTTAGTTCATGTGTTCTTATATAGGTAGATTAGAAGAATTAAGTATATACACTTTCTCAAAACTTGGAAGCAAAATGCGAGTTAATTTTAAGACTTAAGTTTCACTGAAGCTGGAAATTTTAATTTTGGGGAAATTAAGCTAATTAATGATCTGATGGACTAGAGCAGTCATACTTTTAAGATGGAGAAATGTTGATGCAGTCAAAATACAATCCATTTATTGAAAAATATATATGAATATTTAAGAAAGTATATGCTTTTTAATACAGCAAAGTTTCTTAGAAAGACATCTTCAGTTCCTCATTAAAATATAGTTATAATGTATTTTATTTTCCTAGAGAAACAGATTTCTGTTTTAAAGATCCTGCCTTGTTGGTGTCTTTGGTTGCATTGTGACTCACAGCTTTATTTAAAAACAGAAAATATTCAACAAAAGCCATTGCCTGAATTTAATTTTTCACTGTAGTTTTATCTAAACTTTCTGGAAAATACGCAGTAGTTTGAATTATTATCGAGCTGTGTCTGCTAGATAACCAAAAATTTCCCATTACTCTTTCTAAGCCCTTTTTACTTGGCTATTATTTTTAATAGAGCTAATATTAATCAATGAATGATAATAGAAGTGAAAATGGAAGCCTAAACAGTGGTTATCAAAAGTCTAGCTCATACAAACATTATCTACATGAGAAGAAAAGAAAAGAGCTTTGTAATTCAGGACTGGCAGAATTATCTACCTCTCAGGTCCTTTTAAACAATGTTCAGTTGGGTTTTGGTCTGAAGAAATGAACGGGTCTCTCTTAGAACTGTCATGTATTCATCTCATCATCTTCGTGCTCCTTGAAATCTCAAGCATATCACTATACTGTAACTTAACCATGCTTGTTATATAACTAATTATTTAATTTGCCAGTAAAACTAATGCTTTGAAGTATAATTTTAAGCCTACCCATTTCCTGTTAAAGAAACCTTAAAAGTCCAATTAAAAAAAATCAGTGAAAGAAAGAATATCAGAAAGATTTATTAGAAGTGTTTAGACTGAGTAGCCATGTATATCTGCTCTTCCATTTTATCTTTTCTTTCTCTGCATATCTATTCACCTTCACTGGCCTTCAGTACCCTTTTACTCTCCCACCTCCCTCCTTTCCATTATGTGAACTCTAATTGCTTCCTTAAACAGCCTTGGGAGGAAAAGAACCTGGAACTCCTCTTTTGTCCTAATGACCTTTGGCAGATAGCATCCAGTTGTTATTTTTCATTCAAGCAGTAGTACTCAAATGGTGCCAAATTTAGGAAATTTTCAAATGTTTGTCAATAATCAAAAGTGATTTTGCAAAAAATATTTAGTAACTTTACCATCGTACCTCAGGTTCATGACTTGTGAGTAAGAAGCAGTACCCAGGTGGCACGTTAAATAATTTGAGGAGCTTGGATGCTAGGCGACATCTGCATTTTGGGGCATGATTACTAACCATTTAGACCCTTGTTTAAAAAACAGAGGTTGTGTTACCCATCACATAAAACTTAAGAACTTGAGAAGTGTAATTTCTGCAGTCCACCACTTCTTTAATTTTAAAAGAGTTGTTTTAATCAAAGTTTTCAATATGGGAAAGAAAGCCGCTGCATAGCATTTCTGTAAAGTTTATGTTTAAAATGCAACTTTATTGGGTGCCTGGATGGCTCCGTTGGTTAAGCAGCTGCCTTGCCTCAGGTCATGATTCTAGGGTCCTGGGATTGAGCCCCATGGAGGGCTTCCCTCTCAGGAGAAAGCCTGATTCTCCCTCTCCCTCTGCCTGCTACCTACCCACCCCCCACCGGCTGTGCTCTTTCCCTTTCTCTACCAAATAAAGAAAATCTTAAAAAAAAATAAAATAAAATACTACTTTATGATTTAAACTACAAAAATTATGTTCTCATTTCTAAACAAATCTAGGAAAAAAGAAGTTCATCTGTGGTATGCTATCATCAGAAACAAATATAGTAGAATTACTTCTGCACTCTCAGAAAACTCAGCATAGTTGTCTATTTATAAGACTCTACAAAACTAGCTCTATAATATTGCAATTTTAATTGTTTTGATAAATTGCTCTTTTAAGAAATAAAAACAGGGACGCCTGGGTGGCTCAGTTGGTTAAGCTGCTGCCTTCGGCTCAGGTCATGATCCCAGCGTCCTGGGATCGAGTCCCACATTGGGCTCCTTGCTCAGCGGGGAGCCTGCTTCTCCCTCTGCCTCTGTCTGCCTCTCTGTCTGCCTGTGCTCGCTCTCTCTGACAAATAAATAAATAAAATCTTTTAAAAAAAAAAGAAAGAAAGAAAAACACAAAATAGTTTTTCATCTCAGTTTTCCTAACAATGTATCCACATCAATGTGTCCTCTTTTTAGAGTGGCTTGATTGAAGAGGAATTATATATAAAAATATACCATGTATATGTCACATATGTTTTATGTAATGCAGATATATTATATATATCTCATACAACATATAAATATATTAAATATGTTACATATTATATATCTTTTAATATATATGTGTTATATAACACATGTGTTGTTAAATATATATTCTTAAAAAGAATGAATTTTTAAGTATTTTCCTACTTTCAATCACTATTCTGAGTGCACAGCTTTGGGGAATGTTGGGAGTAAGCTTGCAGAATCATTTACATAGAAACTTTTGGTTTACCCAGTTATTACTCAAAATGAGTAGAATTACTTTCCCCTGCATCAGCATCTGCATGTAAATATTGCTAGCATGTTAATCAAATACATCTTTACACAGTGGGAAGTACCAAATTTATCTTTCAGATGAGGAGCCATGCTATTGGTAAAAACCAATAAAAGCCACTTTTATTTTTGCATACTATGTTCATTGTGTGTGTGCGTGTGTGTGTGTTTAAGGGAGAGTGCATGCCTTACTATGGGGCAGGGTGGGCAGAGGAGAGGGAAGCGAGAATCTCACGAAGGCTCCTTGCCCAGGGCAGAGCCCGACTAAAGGCTGGATCTCACCAGAGATCATGAGCTGAGCAGAAATCAAGAGTCAGATGCTTAACTGACTGAGCCACCCAGGCTCCCCGCAGACTATGATGTATATTTTTATAAAATTCTTTATAGATCATGTTCATTGTTGGGAGTCGGAAATGAACTTTTAAAGAAATGTGAAATGCATTACAGGTAACCAAATCTTAACTGTCTTTATTTTATTTTAGTCATCATTTGAATATAGGTTAATATATGACATGGCATACATACCTATTTTTTATAATTTTTTTAAAGATTTTATTTATTTATTTGACAGAGATCACAAGGAGGCAGAGAGGCAGGCAGAGAGAGAGGGGGAAGCAGACTCCCCACTGAGCAGAGAGCCCGACTCGGGGCTCGATCCCAGGACCCCGGGATCATGACCTGAGCCGAAGGCAGAGGCTTAACCCACTGAGCCACCCAGGCGCCCCCCCATACCTATTTTTTAAATGTGTGTATTTGCTTAGCATTTTCCTTTTTTCTTTTAATAAATATTTACTTGGTTGCCAAGAAGAGGTGTGTCACATGTGACATAATAGTGATGTGATTAAACAGCAACAGCATTTTTTTGTTTGTTTCATGTTTTTACTTAATTTTTTTTGAAGACCTTGAAACATTACCTGGGAGTGTGTAATAATAACTAACTGGGATTACTGCTGATACTACAGGGATAAGAAAAGAATCTGTTCTGTCTTTATTCTATTGACATAATGCATTTCTCTCCTAGTTCTGCTTTTTGGGACTCACACCAGGTTTCTCAGTATCACTGTGGGCTCTGCATGTACTTACACAGTCCCGGGCTCCAGCCTTATGGTGCCCAGCTGACGTAATAAAAGCATGTGTTCTTGTTCAGTGAACTCTTAGGCCATTTGGAAGCAAGCTATGTGGCGGTAACTATTTTGCCTGGCCTGATGAGGAAGAAAATAATTCTTTGACTTGAATGACCTAAGAAAAGAGTTGGCCTGTGAGTTGTTAGAATGATAACAGTTCAACTTCTGTTTCATTGAAAGAACAAGAATGTTGGAAAGAATATTCACTAAAAAGGAAATATTATTTATCCTTCGGAGCTATAATGATGATTTTACTCTTTTTTCCCCCAACTCTTCATGTACTTTATACATATATAGCATATACTATATAGTTTTTTGTATATAGTATATATACACATATATATTCATATATTGTTTATATTTATTTAAATATATATGATTATATATGTATATGTGTGTATGTATATGACCATTGCTATCCCATTGGCTGCAGTAGCTAGATTTGACAGTGTGGGATATGGTTTGGTATTGAAAAGAAACCCAGGGGTGCAACACCATCTCTACATTTCTGTGCACACTGAGACTGTCCCTTGCTTTAGTAGATCCCAATGGAATGTTACCCTTTAGGTTCTTCCTTTGAGAACCAGACTTCAACCATGATCTTCTCCATGAGGCCTTCTCAACCTCCCATGCCGCCATCATCTATAGTTAGGATTTTAGTTGACATTAGTAAGTGCTATTTTATATGTAACTTATGGTTTTACTCCTTGCCTTCCTAGCTAGATTGAAAGGCTTTTGAGGTACGGGCCTATGCCTTTTGGGGACTTATTACCTACTAGCTCAGTACCTAAATGTAGAAAAATCTGTATTAAAGCTTTGCAGACCATGGTGTGAGTTGATACCGGCCCGCCATGCAGAGCTCCTCGGCTGTGAATGTTCTCAACATTGGCAATAATTTACTAATCTAATCTTTTGCTTCACTCAGTTTTAGGAAAAATTGGAATTTATCACTTGAGTATTTTGTCTTTGTACTACAATCTACCCTTTTTAGACTTGGGAGAGCTGTGAGACTCCTCCACTCTTTGATCTGTAACTAATTTTCTTCAAAAGTTAGAATTAATGGCTGTCAGTTGCTATTTCCTTAATCAGTTTTCTTCCCTGGTGAAGACTGGTAAATTGCAGATGCTTCTAGGAAGCATATGGGGATGACTTACAATGCAAACGAATCAGCGCAGAAATGTTCTGCCTTGTCTTTCAACCTCAGTTCCCCCAGTAAACATGAACTGACACTTTTTTCTTTTTCCGGGCCCACTCATTTATGCATAAAATGGAATTGTTTAAAAATAGTGCACTATATTATGTGTCTATAAATGACACATAAGATAAATGTAGTCTATCAGAAGGAAGTTCCTGCTTGAAGCAATTAAAAGGCAGGTATATAAAATGTAAACATACATGTAGATACATATCCTGGCATGGTGCAGGGCACTTTGTGTTGGGAATTTTGACATGTCTGTTATGTAAAGAAGATCTGAATTATAAAAAGTGTGGGGAGAATAGGGAGTGAATTACCAAGTTAATAAGGAGAAAGAATAACATTGAAAGAGTAGGATGACAGTTGAAATAATGTCAGAATGGGAAGGTTTTGTTCTAAAAGTGAAAGGTCTTGTCTTTTTTGCTCTCATGTGGGCCTGATTCTTCCGTTGTCCTCATTTTCTTCACTTTTAAGAATAACAATAATCATGCTTTTGGAAATCCACATTTTTAGTAGCCTATACTCCCAGCAAATCAAAATGTGACTCACAGAGTTCATTTCAATTTAACAGACTTTTGTTGATCACTTACTACCTGTCATTGACCACAGCAGTAAACGTAACTGCCAATTTCTTGACCTTCAGGACCATGTATTCTAGCGGCAGAGGTGGAAAGAAAACCATATAAATATATAATTCCAGGTAGCAGTTGGTGCTACCAACAAAATAAATGGGTTAAGACAAGACTGTTGGCCAACTGAAGGGATGAAGTGAGTTCTGTGACTATCTGGGTAAAGAGCTTTAGATGAGGAGGTAAAAGAAGTACAAAGACCTCAAGGTAAGAGGAGCCTTGGTGTACTCCACCTAAGGCCACTGTAATTAAAGCAAAGAAGGGGAGGGGCTTAGTAGCAAATGCTATCTGAAAGGTAGGGGGGGACAAGATGATGTGGGACATTGTAGACCATAGTAAAGACTTCTGGTTTTATTCAAGACATAATGGGGACACACTTGAGAATTATGAGCATGGTAAAGATAGGATGTGATTTTGTCTTTAAGTGAGCACAAGTTCTGAACATTTAACATTTCTTAAATGGTCATTTTAACATTAATTTCTTCACCGTGTATAAATCCTCATCCTTTGTTAGATTCATTATACTTACCTTAACTTGAAATTTATATCTACTTCTTCATGAGATTTTCCAGAAAAATGGAGTATTTTATAAGAATGCATGATTAAATTATTCCCAACTGACAAAAATGAACCTAGTTCAAATGAGAAAATGAATTCTACATGTTAGCTGAAAAGACAGAAGTGTTTCTCAATAGATATGGAGCTATCTGAGAAATGACTACAGATTATTATTTATCTTGAATATAGATTTACAGACTTATAGTTGTCAATTCTAATGTTCATGTGCAAGAATGTCATATATACTTTGGATTCTACTTAAAGAATTTTCATTCCTTTTTTTCTTCCCCTCACTTTTCAGTAGGTACATGAATCCCTGGTCAGGTATTTGGCTGTTTCTGTGAATTTGAAAGGAAAAAGGGTTTACATGTCTTTAAAAATGGCAGGGAATATGTATTTTTAAACTCAAATTAAATTGGAACCATACATGTAGCAGATGTGTATTCGTGAAAACTTATAGAGGCATTGCTTTGGTAAGAATCATCATGCTGGAGAGTAAAACATAAACATGAATGGATAATTGGAGAGCACTTGGGTTTGGAAGAACAAGAATTGAACTAACAACATAAAAAAGAAAAAAAAAATTGTGTGTGTGTGTGTGTGTGTGTGTGTGTGTGTGTGTGTGTCCCAGATGAGCAATTTGTGAAAATATTTCCTAACTCTAAGGGAAATCAGTGTGGCATCTCAATTTGGCGTTCTGTTCCCATTAGAACCTCTGTCCTTCAGATAATTCTGCATCCTACCCAGTACTTCTATCTGGAGACTTGATTTCTGATGATATAAGCTAGGGTTCATGAGGGTCATCACAAAGGAAAAAGTCCTGGTATTCCCTGTCCTTTGCATGTGAAACTGATCATGACAATTACATTCTGATAATTACTAGCCTTTCTTTGTTTTGAATGGGGAACTAGTTTCTTTTCATCTTGATGCAGAAATTGAAACTATGTAACCCTATACCATGTTAATACATTTGGAAAAAGAAAATCCCTACGAATATTGTTTTAGATCATACTGTGTAACTTTAGTTTCTAGTTCTTACCAAACGTGCTGTTTGGGAATGAAAAGTAAACACATGTATTTGTAGTCTCCTTAACTTAGATCAGCCTAGTAATGCATATTGGACACTGTCGGGTCAGGAAAAAAAAACATGGACTCTCACAAATGTTTGGTTTTCTGCTTCATTCTAAAGCTACTAAAATCATGGAATTTTGATTTGCAGGGATCTTTAGAAATCATCTTGTGGAAACTTCTCAGTTTATACTTGAAAAAACTAGGAAACAAAATCACAAAGCTAGTTAGTAGTAGAATATAAGCTTGATTTTGGGGGGATCTTTTGAAGTCTAATACTCTTAGGGCACAATTGACTGAAGTCTTTTTTTCCTCCATATTTCTTTCTCTATTGTATAATCTATTTCCATCATTAAAGAAAATATTACGAACAAAGGAGAGCAATAAAACCAAGTACTCTACATATATATAACTAGTTCATAGCACCCATTAGATAAAAAGTTATATATATGTGTGTGTGTATATATGTATATGATACACATATATATATACATTCCCCCATTATACAATAAATTATACATATATAACTGAACTAGTAACGTAGATAAACAAGTTCATGCTGTAAGTCTCACCTTGTCATTCTTCCCTTGGTCGTCTGCTACTTGTTAAATATTTTTGAAATTAAAAGCAATTATTAAATTGAAGTTTCAACTCTGAATTTTAGATGACTGTCTAAAGTTATGGTTTTGTTAATTTTAACATCAGTGACGTTGGAAGCCGCCCATGAAATCAGTGTCAAGTCATTTGTTTGACTTGCTTTGCTCTGAAAAATAGGAATTCAAATTTTAGAATATCAGATGCATTCATAAATTGCCCCAGAAAAATCATGTTATGTTTTCTTCATAAAGTGAAAAGACATGTTAAGTTTCAAATGAAAGAATATATTTTTTTAAAGATTTTATTCATTCATTCGACAGACAGAGATCACAAGGAGGCAGAGAGAGAGGAGGAAGCACACTCTCCAAGGAGCAGAGAGCCCCATGTGGGGCTCGATCCCAGGACTCCGGGATCATGACTGGAGTCGAAGGCAGAGGCCCCAACCCACCGAGCCACCCAGCCGCCCCAAATGAAAGAATATTTTAAAATATTTTTCAATTAAACACCATAACAATGAATATATGTTGAGAAGATCATCTCAAACTTGTTTATGTAGTATATTTCCACTTTGAAAAACATATAAAAATATTGTCTTAATCCCTGAAATTACTGAAGGGAAAACAACTCCCTCTTTAATTCCCTTGAATTTTTTTAAAAAGTTAACATTCTGAAAAATTAAGTGGTAACTAGATACTGCTAGTACTTTGGGAGAAATCTTCAAGATGAAGCCTAATTGATGAATCATAAGAGAACCTTGCATTTCAATAGCCTATATTTGAAAGAACTATACACTTGGAGAGCTAAGCCAAGATGTGTTGCTTTTGTTTTACTCTAGATACACGGAATTTAACTAATTATCATCCTTTTTCATGACACACTTCTTTCATTCATTCATAGCCCTCTTTATCATTTAACAAATTTTAATAATGTGATATGCAAACATAATATGTACAGGCAAGAGTTTACCCCCAAACTAAAGCTATATCATTGATATTAACCTACATCTAAACATAAGCACCTCTTTTTCCTGTTTTGTCCCACTGTCTTTCTCTGCTGGAGATAACTATCATCCTATATCCTGTATTTATCATTCTTAAAACTGTATTTTTAATTGGGAGATTTTTTTAATTTTATGAAAGGCATGTTGCATACAGTCTTTTGGGTTCTTGCATATAATGTATCACCAAGGTTCATCCATATTGTTGCCGTGCATAATAATTCTTTTTTTTTTTTTTTGCTACTATGTAATCTCTTGCTCCATTATGTTATTATTCCGCAGTTTATTCAACACCTCTCTCTTTAGTGCCTTTCAGGTTAGTTCTAAGTTTTTTTGTAGAATGCTGTTGTGCAAATTGTTGGCATGTGCAAATGTTTTTCTTATGTATATAACTTGGAGTGTAATTGGTGGGTCATACGTATGAATATTTAACTTTGGGGAATGAAGCCAAATTTTTCCAAAGTTGCTGCATCAATTGACACTTCTGCTACTCACAAATTAATAAATAAAAATTCAGAAAAGATGGTTTCTATGAGGCAGTGAGATGCAATGGGAAGAGGAAGGTGCATATGGTTAGATGTGAGTTGCTATGAAGAAATTAAGAATGTGTATTTTTTTATTGGCAGCGTTTTACCTTGATCTTTTTGAAATAAGCAGGTAATATAATTGTAGCAATCCTAACTTGCATTGTGTATAACTCCATGACTTGTAGTTGGATTTTTCTTTTTCTTTCAACCTGAAGAGATTCACTCTGGTAAACATTGCATTTATATTTTCACAATGTGAAATATTTTAACTTCAGCTTCATGTTTGAACTCAAGGCCAATAATGTGAAAACATCAAACCTGAAAATATCTTGCAAGGCTTTGGTTTACTCATTCATATGAAATTAAGAATGAGGATTGAAAATGACATTCAGTTGGTTTTCTGAGACTTTATAGTATTTTATAAAATGTTACATATAACTATCTACAAACAATTGTACAACCAAGAAACTGTCCACATCTTCTCCATTCGTATTATCTAATTTATCACAATATTACTGCAGTTAGAAAAAGCTGTGCTAATTTCAAGGCACCTCGTAGACATTTAGAAGGAGATACATTACTGTGAAACAGGATATATGAGCAAATGTCAAGAGGAAATTACATCCATTTCAGGAAATTCTTAATTATGGAAATTAAAGTGAATATTATTTCCAGTTCTTCATGGATGACCTTGCATTTTTTTAAATGTTTGCAACAAAATCCCAGTGTTTTGAAAAGCATAATTAATTTGCAATGCATATATGTTTATCTGTTCTCTTTTTTTAACATAGCATTTATGCTTTTGGCTTTAAAAATCACAGGAGGGGCACCTGGGTGGCTCAGTGGGTTAGGCCTCTGCCTTCAGCTCAGGTCATGATCTCAGGATCCTGGGATCGAGCCCCGCATCGGGCTCTCTGCTCAGCGGGGAGCCTGCTTCCTCCTCTCTCTGCCTGCCTCTCTGCCTACTTGTGATCTCTGTCAAATAAATAAATAAAAATCTTTAAAAAATAATAAAATAAAAATCACATGAATTTTTTATAAAATGTCAGAAAATAACAGTAAATATTCTTATAAAAAAGAAAATATAATTTACAAAATGGCTATAAACTCTTCTTTATGGAAATAAGGCACTTTTTATTCAGGAATGCCTGTTGATTTCAGAGAGAACTTTATCATTTTCATGTGAAGAGTCCAAATACCTTCATAATCACCTAAATTAAAAGTAAGATTATTCTATTTCAGAATTAAAGCATGTTGTTTTTTCAGTCAAGTACCAAATTTTAGCAGTGTGTTCTGATATACACTGTTTAAAGCCAAGCTACATAAACTGAGTAGTCACTGTAGACTATTCACATTCCTTTTACTTCCATCTCTTCATTGTTCTCCACATTATACAGGGTCCAGTTTCTGGATCCATATCTGTTATTTATTTATTTATTTATTAAGATTTTATTTATTTATTTGTCAGAGAAAGGGAGAGAGAGAGCGAACACAGGCAGACAGAGTGGCAGGCAGAGGCAGAGGGAGAAGCAGGCTCCTTGTGGAGCAAGGAGCCCGATGTGGGACTCGATCCCAGGACGCTGGGATCATGACCTGAGCCGAAGGCAGCCGCTCAACCAACTGAGCCACCCAGGCGTCCCCTGTTATTTATTTATTTAAAGATTTTATTTATTTGACAGAGAGCACGAGGAGGGGGAGTGGCAGGCAGAGGGCAAAGGAGAAACAGGCTCCCTGTTGAGCAGGGAGCCCGGTGCAGGGTGCTCCCATCCTAGAACCCTAAGATCCTGACCGAGCCAAAGGCAGGTGCTTACCCAACTGAGCCACCAGGAGCCCCTGTATATTTGTTTTTTTAAACATTACTAAAATATGTAATGTATTAATGTATATACCCATATATTTTTTAAATGTACAAACACATAGACATCAATATAAAATGTATAAATACATAAGTATTATATATATGTGCTTAAGTTGATACATATGTACTCTCTCCTTTTATTTTTCTAGGAGAACACAATGATAATATTTTTTTAAAGATTTTTATTTATTTATTTGACAGAGATAGAGATCACAAGCAGGCAGAGAGGCAGGCAGAGAGTGGGGGGAAGCAGGCTCCCCACCGAGCAGAGAGCCCAATGCGGGGCTCTATCCCAGGACCCCCAGACCATGACCTGAGCTGAAGGCAGAGGCTTTAACCCACTGAGCCACCCAGGTACCCTCACAATGAATACTTTTTAAGAAGTGGGGGAAGAACAACTTTATATTTCATTTTGTACCTTTTTGTATTCTTTTTTTCTCCCATTAGTCTACAGAACTTCTGTTAAAAAAAGGACTCTTTTGTGACATTTGAGGCCTTTTTCTTCATATTTTTTCTATGTAAAAAAATCTTACCAGATATTATTTAGAATTAGATCTCTTCTACAGTAACCCTTTTGATGACTCACTCAAAAAGGTCATAAATATAGAGGGCAATATATTAGAAATGGCCTGGATTTAAATACCAGCTCAATGCTGTTGGTCAAGTTACTTAAATTGTATTTACCTAAGATTCCCATTTGTGAAATAAGTTAGCAATACCTGCCTCCTAGGGCTTTTATGGAAATTAAATGCAAATATATAAAGTTCTTAGAATGCTACCTTCTACAGAGGTGCTACATGAGGGATTATTATTATATTATGATTATTATTATATAATATTAATATTAAATATAGTAAATATTTTTTTGCATAAGAAAAAGTAGTAAGGGAGCAGGAGGAAACTTTGGGAGGTGATGAATATGTCTGTGGCCTTGATGGTGGTGATGGTTTCATGGGTGTATACTCCTCTGCAAACTCATCAAATTGTAGATATTACGTGAGTTAGCTTGGAAGGGAAGGAAGGAAAGAAAGGAGGAGAGGGAAGGAGGAAGGAGGGAAGGAAGGAAGGAAATAAGGAAATAAACTTGGAATAGAAAGAGGAAAAGTCTCTAATGGGTCACCCAGCAGACAGTCAGTCAGGAAATGATCCCTGAAAAATGAAGAGATACTGACTGAAGACACACCTTAAGTCAAGAAGTATTTCCTATTTAGAAACTGGAATTTTAAGTCTTCCTCTAAAACTTCGTTGTTGTTGAAAATGCAACAGTTAATGAATTTGGGTTATCAAATTATAAAATCTTCGTATCTCTGGCAAACTTGTTTTGGAATTATATGCTTAATCACTCCTTTATTATTTCTCTTAACTATGCCAGTTTTCAAAGAGGATTTGAAACAATTTGCTGTCAAATGAACCAAAAGATTAAATAAACAAGTGCCAACTATTAAAGATGAAGGGGAAAAACAATTATGTTAAATAAAGCATTAGTAAACATAAATTCAGCTGTGAACTTCCTGGCAGCCAAAGAAAAAAAGGAAAGTGTAGCATATTTCACAGCTCTATTTATCTAAGAAGGGAAGATTTTCTTTTTAGAAGAAAATCTGAAAGAGTTTCTGGAAGAGTTTCTTTTTAGAAGAGGTAGAGTATAGGGGCGCCTGGGTGGCTCAGTGGGTTAAAGCCTCTGCCTTCGGCTCAGGTCATGATCTCCGGGTCCTGGCGAAAAAAAAAAAAAAAAAAAGAAGAGGTAGAGTATAAAATAATCTGGTCAGTGGATCCTGTTAGCTGGTTATTCACCAAAATAATGAACAGTGTCTGCACCAATAGTTTCCAAAATATTTGGAAGTAGTTTTGATTTGGCCTTTTTATGCAGAGCAAATACTATAAGAATATAAAAACATTTTCATAGGAAATATAAATGATGTGATCAAAATATATAACTTTCAGATAATAAGATTCATATGTAGAGTTTAGCAAATTCTGAATGACATTTCTGTGTGCACTGAAAGCCACCAGAATTAGGATCACTTGGGACACTTATTAAAAATGGGTGCTCCTGGTGTTCATCTAAAACAATTTAGATAGTCTCTGGAAATAGGAATCATGATGGCTGCATTTTTACTTCTCACATTAAATTTTAAGAACCACAGATCTGGGGGCGGGGGGTTGCCTGGGTGGCTCAGTGGGTTAAGCCTCTGCCTTCAGCTCAGGTCATGATCCCAGGGTCCTGGGATCGAATCCCGCATCGGGCTCCCTGCTCAGCGGAGAGCCTGATTCCTCCTCTCTTTCTGCCTGC
>ML102158.1:0-55230 GCA_003697995.1 Taxidea taxus jeffersonii
TTTCTTAATTTTAATTTGTTAATTTTTTTCTTATCTAGATTTGTTATATAACTCAACTTAGTAGTTAATCTATCAAATCAGAGTTAAAACATGCATATTGTTGTATCTGTGGCAATACCAGAAATGGCTTTTAATGTTATATGAACTCCATTTCCAAAGCATCTACTAATAACATTTTTAATCCAAACTTCCTGCAAAAGAATGCAAGTAATGGCAAAGTGGTACCTTAAACTATTCAATTATAATGAGTGAAAATAACTCAATGTGCAAAGAAAATTATTTCTGGGTTGTTTTATAACTTGTGGGATACCAAAATACATGCAAATTATAGTTGAAATATGGGGAGTTCAAGGAACATACTCCGCTTATTGTCAAAGGAATCCTATTCCATGTGAATGAAATGAAATAGAGATAAACACAAACATGACTCTAAATCATGGTGCCCATTTATTATATATCCATTTCAAAACAGATATAGAGCATTTAGTAAGACCAATATGTATCATAGTTATAATGAAAATCAAAATACAATATTTTACAATAATATTATATTTAGGTATAATGCAAAGAGTAAAATGAGAAATAAAGTCTTACTAATCTGATCAAGGTATAACATAAATGGGTTGGCAACAGACACAGAAAATGATTTATTTTTCCCAGGAGAGCTATTCAGAAGAACAGAGTCCTCTACAATGTCTGGCAATATCATTTATGGAATATTATCTTCTCAATATACTAAGATAGTAATTTGTAATTTGATTAAAAATGAGCTTCTTGATCTCATCACACTCTTTTCCACATCAGAAAGATAAAGATACGGTCTTGTGGGTATTCAATTTATTTTCATGGAACCAAAATATTACAGAAGCTCATTTAAGCTATCAAAGCTATTTTCTGATATTAGAGGAAAACTTCTAAAAATACACTGAACAAGCTAAAAGATACAGAAATACCTCAGCAAAGGCTTAGACTGCATACTTTCAACAAATTGAAAGATACTAAAGAATTTCTGGAAAGTTGATACAGTGAACTAGAAATTGTGATCCTTGAAGTAGAAGGATCATGCACATAGATTCTAAAATATTCACAGTAATGGAAGAATTTGAAATGGAAAAGAAAAATGTATTTTGTGCATCCAAAGCTCAGATGGATGTTGGACAGGAATTTGGTCAATGATAGCTCTGAGACAGAATAAATTGGGGCATATACTTCAGAGAAGTGAGAATTTTTATGCTAAGACAGAGGAGTAGTAGTTTTTGATTACTAGTGATGTGTAGGGTGGATTAGAGAAATGACTGGGTGCAGAGAGTCCAAGTCTATTATAATTATCCATGCAAAAAAACAAAAAAAACAAAGAATCCTTGACTCGATTAAATTCAACAAGTATTTATTGAGCACGAACCATATACCAAGTATTCTTCTTGATGCCTAGGCTAAAATTGTGAACAAAGTAATATAACTTCCCTGCCTCCTTGTGACTCACAAAAGAGCAACTGAAGACAAAAACAATAGGAAAGAAGACTATGACAGCAAGAGATGTTGCAAAGATTGAGTTGACAGAACCCTCTTTGTATTGATGGTCAAGAAAAGGAAGAATTCCAAGAAAATGGCCTTAAACCTAAGTAACAAATAAAAATCCAGGCCATTGATTGAAAAGGAGTAACTTAATCAGTGTATGTTGAATTCTTCCCAGTGCCAAGAACATTCTGAAAAAGTGACCGGTACAATGATGTTGGCAATCCTGGCAATTTTGATTCAGACAGGACATCCTTGTGCAATATTCAACAAAACAACTGAAAAGGTGATTTTGAAATTCAAGAGAGAAATTAAGCCAAGAAAACTCTGATGAGGAAGTAATTTTCCAATTATCATCATATATGAAATTACCAAGAAAAAGAGAATAGAATAAGAGCAACATCCAGAAACAGAAACTGTAACACTGACATTTATAAATATACACTGTAAAAGTAAACAAAGACGACTAAGTTAGAATAGTGCTAGAGATGGATATAAAATAATAGGAAAAGGAAAATGTTAGAATATCATCAAAATGATACTGATCTATATAAAAGAGTTTCCAAATGGATGGGGTCATTAGTCTCAAAATGAGTAGAGATCAAATAGAAAAAGACCAAAAAGAGAAATGTTTCAGAAGAAAAGCAGGAGTTTAAGGCAAAAAAGCCAGAATACAAGAGATTATTAGTTCAAGATTAGAAATGGGGAAAGTTCATGTGGATTACCATTTTCAGAAAACTTGGTATCAGGATGAATAGTCAGCAAGTTGAGGTAATCTTGGTTCTTTTGTAGGAGAATTAAAAGATGTTTGAGTGTGATTATAAACTGAAGGGTAGCAGATTGTGCCAACCCAAAATATGCCTCTTTGGCATAAGGATTATCTGTAACTAACTATTTTGAGAAACTGCAAGCACAAGAGAAGCTCTGAAAATAGTAAAACTTCCCCTTTTGTAGAGGAAATTTACTTTAGAAATAGGGCCTGTACAAGGAAGGGAGTTATTATCAAAGATCACTTTTTGTTTGTTTGTTTCTTTGTTTTGGACTGAAAGACTTATCTGCATGGCAGAGCAACCTGTGTTTACCAAACATTTCCTCTTCTCACTTTCCCAAAAATTACTTCCCCATACCCTGCCCCCCTACACACACCACTTCAAGACCCAGACCACCATGCCTTTCTTTAGCTCAGGATGCTGTATAAGCCCCAATTGTTTACCTGCCTTCTGAGTCTCATATACTTGTGGGGCTCTCATATGTTACATATGTAATTAATATTTTTTTTCTATTGTTAATCTGTTTTTCTGATGGTGTATCTCAGCCAAGAACCCTAGAAAAGTAGAGGGAGAATTATTTTTCCTCTCCTACAAAGCTAAAGAAAAAAAGTTAGTGGTTAGACTGAAGATCCAAAAGCAGGTGGTGATAGAATAGTTCTCAAAAAAGACATTATCATTTGGATCTGGGCCAGAGTCAAAGGGATTAGCATTAATACAATAATGCTTTAATATATTCCTTCTGTCAGGCAAGCAGAGAATGCTATATAAATATACTTTGGGCTACAGAGAAAAAAACCAGAGGGTATTTACGTATGAGAGCTTAGATTTTACTCAATAGAATAGGAGGAAGTTCATATTTCATGTCTTCAGTTGATAACGGTGATGAAAAAGATAATGAAAATTATGGAAATTTTATAAAGTACCTCCTTTATCTTATAATACCTTAGTGAAATTCAAGACCCCAGGAATTTAAACAAAGAAGGAAAAGAAGGGAGGAAATAGAAAAGAAATGACATGTGTCAAGGGAGATATTGAAGGAAGATCTGAACTTTAGGGAAACAATCTGCCTTTCAATCCATTGAGGAATCACTTTAGAACATGCAATTAAAATATAATGATGAAAGAAAGAGGGGTGAGGGAGGAAGGAAGGGAAGGAGGAAGGGAGGAAGGGAGGAAAGGAAGGAAGGAAGAAGAGAAGGGAGGGAGAGAGGGAAGGAAAGAAAGAAAGAAAAGGAAAGAAACAAAGAAAGGGAGAAAGGAAATTATTTTCCTGGAAAAACGTTATATGAAAAGACAGTACAAAAAAAATAAATAAATAAACACATTGATATATATGCTACATTTTCAATCAGACTATCTGAATTAATATATTCTAGATAGAATTCACTTGCTTTGGTAATCTTCAAATATTATCATCACATATATTTTGAAATTAATAAATACAGTAATAAAATAAAAAATATTTAGATGTCAAATGGAACTCCGGTTTTAAACAGCCAAGATTTTTATCTAATAGTACAATTAGCAGGCATAAAAATGTGATACATTTTTGTTATACTGGTTTGTGTGAATGGGTAAATAAAAGTGACCCGGGTTATCCATGTTCATTTATTACCACAACCATTGCTGCTAATGATAATTGAAAAGATTTATTTGCATTTCACCAGGTAAGACAAGACGATTACAATTCCTAAAGATTGCATTTCACCAGGTAAGACAAGGCGATTACAATTCCTAAAGAGAGTATTTGAATTTGTATCTACTACATTGTTTTTCAAAGAGTGGCAAAATCACGAAGGAAATTCACTGCATGCCTGATTGCAAATGTTAGTTGAAATGCACAAATTTCTTCTTCGAAATATTTAATACTTTCCAGAGACAAACAGGGTTTAATTTAATGATGGGATGAAAGACCTGTGAAAATAAAATATGAATAAACTGAAGTCACTGTAATTAAGAAAAAATGAAACAATCCTATGTTCAGAGTAATTCTAAAAAAAATTGTCCTAAAAAAGTGGTTTTTGGACTGTGTTGCTTATGATGGTGCTATTTTTCATTTTTCATTTCTCATTTGTCTTCATAAATCAAGACTCTAACTCTGTATTTAGACTTTAACTGATGATCCCAAAAATACAATGTCTATTTCAGCATGAGTGCATAGTCTACTATGTTTTCTCATGTTTTGCTCCATGATCATCATTATGTATGAATGAAAGCAAAATGCAGTCAATATTCATGATGCTTCATCTCAATGAAGAATGTGTACTGTAAACCTAACAAAATTGTGGCACAGATTTTAAAAAACGACATTTTTAATGATGACACTCAAACAACATTAAAACTCTTTTTTTTAAAGCAATTTCTCTAATGATATTTGATGGTTTGTGGAGTTTTTTGACTGCTTTATTTCACATCCAAAGTTGCTTTACATGAAAATAATCTGCCATTTGCAAGAACTAGATAAAGTGGACTTCAAATTTAGTTCTCAAATATTTTCAGAAATCTTACAGTTTGCAAGTTTAAAAAATGCTGTGTACAGCAGCCCATGAGCAGCATAGGCGCCATACCAGACTACAAGGATCACTACACAGATTTGAGACCATAGTGTTCCTTGAACTGTGTTCTGATTGAATACATAAGAATCACTGTTAAACTGCATTTTCCTGAACTCTCTCTGAGAGCTACTGAGCCTGAATTTCTTAGGAATGGTGGCCAGCAAGCTACAAATTTAACATTTTTCACAGAAGACTCATCGCCCTTAGGTTTGGAAATCACTGCCATAGTTTGTTGTGCCATAGTTTGGCAATTTTCACAGTCATGGGGAAGGGAGGACAGTGATAGATATGTAGAAAGAGGTTGAACACTGAGTGAGAATTTCTTTGCTTGAAATATAGGCCATTGTAGATTTAACCATCTACATTTAGATGAAAGAGAGATACTGTCCTACCTGCGCTAGGCATAATTTTGAGATGATCCCTTCCAAGATATCCACTGCATATAGCCTGCATAACACCTGTATATAATGAATTTTACTCCCATTATTAAGGTTCTATTATATGGGACAGTTGATTTAAGAAAGAAGGTTTATACTAGGTGAAATCTGGTGACTCCTTAAAAGGGACTGGGCTCTTCCTAAAGTCAGAGATTCAACACAAAAGAGAAATTCAACAAGATTCCCCATTGCTGGGTTTGCAAATAAACCGTGGGCCATGTGGCAAGGTATGCTGGCAGTCTTCAGGATAGGAGTAAACAGCAGCCCCCAGATGATAGCCCACAAAGAAACAGGGACTTTGGTCTTAACAACACAGGGCACTGAATTTAGTCAACAACCTCAGTGAACATGGAAGCAAATTTTCTCTCACAACCCCCAAATGAAAATAAAGCAGGCCAAGAATTTGGTTTCAGCTTTGCAAGACCCTGAGTGGAGGGAGAATTCAGCCATTTCTCCTTCAATTTCTGACCTATAAAACTGTGGTCTAACAAACGGGTGTTATTTTAAGTTGCTACACTTATGGTGATCTGTTTCACAGCAATAGAATTAAAATATTCTTTTAATATTTTAATACACTGATATGTATTCACTTAGCCCATAAAGTGACTCTGGCCTGTGGTGATAGTATAACCCAACCAACATGAGCTCCCTCCTTGATGAGTCACAGAGAGAAACCACACCAGCTAAACTGGAAAGAAGAATTTAAAGAAAATGTGGGACTAAGGTCATAGGTATAAGCAGGTGAGCAGTAATGGTCAGGTCTTGGAGCCTTGCTGGTGACAATAGGTGTGATCTGAACACAGCCACTCTTATGTACACTTTTACTTCCCTGAACCATGCATATGAGTGAGATTGGGGTTATGAACCAGCAGATATTACATACTGGAGTTAGGTTTATAGAATCACCAAGATCTGCTGTGTCTAGGTTAAAAAAAATTTTTTTTTAATTAAGAAATCCTTATAGGAAGAGCAGAATCCCCAAAATTTTGAAATTCTCCCCCTCAGAAGTGATTTTTAAGAACTCTGAAAAGTTTACATATTATAATCAATAATGTAAGGTAAAGTAATATTTTAATCACTCTTACCAAAGAGGCATAAGGGCTTGATTGGAGTCGATGGTCCAAGATTGGGCACTAAAGCTGCCAGCATCATGCCTCATTCTCAGAACAATTCTTTTCCTCACCAAAGAGAAGCTCATGAATTCGTCTATTCAGCCAAAATAAATGAATTTTTTTCTCTTAATGTGTCCATAAGCAACATCTACTTTCCATTATTTCTTGTGGTCATACAAGCATTTCATTGACTATTTCCATAAATAGTTCCCACATGCCCATGCCTCCTTTAATGACTTTGCGAGTCTAATAAAGTGATTGGAACTCCTTACCCCTGCTGTGGCCTCTGCTAAACGATGTGAAAATACCTCTCCTGCTGGGGTTGCCCCGCCAGCAAAATTCAAATGACCCACCAACAAGTACATCTGTTGTAATTTGACTTTCTTTGCCCTTGTTACATTTTTCTACCATTCTATAAGACCTTTAATTTTCCCCCTTGAGGTTCTAATTCCTTTTTAATTATTTATTTGTAGAGAGTCTCTTCTACAAATAAAATCAGGTTGATTGATCTTCTAGTTTTCCTCTTCTGGAGTTTTAACCTGTCACTTGCTCTCTCAAACCTCACAGAGTCCCTAGCTAATATGTCTGCAAACATGACAGGGTCATCAGGTTCGCTTTACATAGTCATCGATGTTCACTTACGGGTCCCAGATATCCCGACTAACACCTGTACAGTTGTGCTCTTGCCGAGGAGAAACATAGCAGTGAATCTCTGCAACACCCAGTCAATAAGATTTTGGCAAGTAGTTTTGCTAAACCCAGGAGGTAATTCACAGTGGCGGAACATTTAGACGAAAACTGTGGAATGTTTCATCAATCTTCAAGAAATGTTAAAAACAAAACTGGGTTTAGCGGAAGCATTTCTCTTTTTTGGACTTTCTGATTTATACATTATAAGCTGGCATAAAGGATACATGGTCTTTTGCTGGTTTTGCCTTTAGCCTTGTCCTCCTATGGCAGCACCAGTTCCTCCTTTGGGCGGGCAGCCCATCCCCATCTTCCCCCTCTGGTCTGGATCAGACAATTTTGAAACCTCTGATTCTAGGATACACCTGTGACCTGTCCTGGCTAACCGAGGCTGCATTTCATGGACCACAATGGGAAATTAATTGTCGTCATGGGCCAATAATTGTCTGGGGATTTTCATAAAATTGTTGGGAAAGATAAGCTGTCCTTTTTCCCTGGGGTTTGTGCATAGGTCGAGAAACCTCTGAAGCCTCTATTAACCAAATTTGCTCTCAACAGAGGAGAATCTACCCAACAATGATAATAACCTCTGAGAAAGCAGAACTGAGAAGAGAGAGTGGTCATTTCAGTATTCTATCCTTTGAAACTCTCCACCTAGCCATGCCTGAAGGTCTACCGCCCCCAGCCTTTTCAATTACTTGAGCCAATCAATTCTCTTTAATAGTTAAGCTCCTTTGGGCTGGGTTTTCAGAGTTGCAACTAAAAGAATCCTGCCTTATAGAAAAGGTCTCTTTCACAAAAGTTAAATTAATTCAAGACTCTACCCTTTGAATTTAGTAAAAATGACATTATAAAGCTAATTTATTGACTTAAAATTTTTGAATGGAATACAATCACACTCCTGAAATATACCTTTGGTGACCATTTTAAAGTCATAACCATTTACATAGTTTGAATTTTTCCAGTATTTAAAGGTAGTTCAATGATATAATCTCATTAATTCTTACAATGTCCTTTTGAACTAGCCAGGGGACAGGTATGCTTATCTAATAATATAATAGTCCTGTTCTCTCTTGCACTTCATGACACATTTCAGTGAAGGTTGAATAACAAAGCACGAGGTCACCTAAGTAAGCACCTAGAGAAAACAGTAATTACTTACCCAGTGGCGTAGGTAGGATATCGCTCTGGAAATCAGAATAGAGATTATAGCACAAATTCATCACCTGTAAGGAATTGTGTGGCCAATACAACTTTTAATAATGTTAGGTACATGGAGATAAAATTTATGTGGCACATATTATATGCACTATATACATATTTAATTGACACATTTTAGTGAAAGCCCTTCTACTTCATTATATGTATATTCTATGTAAGAAAATGCTCCCAGATCTATTAAAATATGTCAAATTATTTAAACCCGAGTGCTGTGCTTTATGAATTCATATGGCTGCTTTTGATAGTTTCCCATTTTTTGAATTCTGTGGAATTTGTGTACTTTTCATTAAAACCTTTCTTATTTGAGTGGAATTGAGTGAGTTGCTATTCCTTATGAAATGTTTTAGGATTTTAGGAGTGTTTACAGGAGGCATTTTATTCTATTTTATTAAGATTTCATTTATTTATTTGAGAGAGAGACAGAGAGAGTGAGAGAGAAGACAAGCAGGGTGAGGGGTAGAGAGAGAAGCAGACTCCCTGCTGATCAGGGAGTCCAATGCTGGGCTCAACCCCAGGACCCTGGGATCCTGACCTGAGCTAAGACAGATGCTTAGCTGACTGAGTCACCCAGATGCCCCTAAGGCATTTTATTTTATTTTTTTTTAATTTATTTGACAGACAGAGATCACAAGTAGGCAGAGAGGCAGACAGAGAGAGAGAGGGAAGCAGGCTCCTCACTGAGCAGAGAGCCCAATGCAGGGCTTGATCCCAGGACCCTGAGATCATGACCTGAGCCGAAGGCAGAGGCTTAACCCACTGAGCCACCCAGGCACCCCACCTAAGGCATTTTAATATGTAGCCTTAACGAACCTGGATATAATCCACCATACGACATGTTCAAAAATGTTCAGAGAAGCACTAGTCACAGTAGTGAAAAACTGAAGATAAAACCCTAATATCTATCAACAGTAGAACTGGTACATAGATTTGAGTATATTCCTATAACAGAATATTACAAAGCCATGAGACTGAGTTAATCACAGAGAACAATATGGATGAAATTACAAAACAGTGTTGAGTTAGTAAAGCTGGACCCAAGACAGGTTGGTGTGTGAAGATCTACAGTAATTAAAAAAGAAGAGTGGTGCCTCGGTGTCTCAGTTAAGTGTCTGACTCTTGATTTCTGCACAGGTTGTGATTTCAGTGTCTTGGGATAGGGCCCCACATCAGGCTCCCTGCTCAGGAGGGAGCCTGCTTCTCCCCTTGCTCCCCCCCCCTGCTTGTGTTCCTTCTCTCACTCTTTCTCTCTCTTTCAAATAAATTAATTAAATCTTTTTTTTTTTTTTTAAGAAAAAAGAACAATAAGGGGAACTTTGAAGTACTGGGTGCCGATAGTACTCTTTTCCTTGACTTGAGTCTTGGCTATACAAGTATGAATACATGGGCCACCTGGGTGGCTCAGTGGATTAAAGCCTCTGCCTTCAGCTCGGGTCATGGTCCCAGGGTCCTGGGATCGAGCCCCACATCGGGCTCTCTGCTCAACAGGGAGCCTACTTCCTCCTTTCTCTCTGCCTACTTGTGATCTCTGTCTGTCAAATAAATAAATTTTAAAAATCCTAAAAAAAAAAACAAGTATGAATACATTATGAAAAGCCATTGAACTGTGCTATGATGTGTGTACTTTTCTGCATATGTTTTATAGTTGAGTAAAAGTTTGCTCAAAAAGAAGATAAAATCTAATTATCATATATGCCTTTATATTTGTATTGAACACCACTTTCAAAGCACGTGTTATTTTTCAAAAAGCATCTGTATTATCCCATTTCACTCATTTGTTCAATAATTGTTTGTTCTTTTTTTTTTTTTTCTGTCATGATCGAGGTGGAAGGCAAGGGTCAGGGACTGCAACACAGATTAAAGTAGACATAATCCTGCTTACGCAGAGTTGATAGCCAAGCCAACTTATGCCTACCCATAACATTCCTGTGAGGTGGGTAGAGTAGGCATGGTCTTTTGGGTTTTGCTTGTTTATCTGTTTGTTAGGATGGGAGACAATGAAGCAGGCTTATAGGCTTTAGAGAAGGACCCTTTGAGAGGCGGCAGATGCAGTATGTGAGAGGGAGGGAAGGATTTCAACGTGAGACCCCTGAGGAGGACAAGAGAAAGGAACCCAGAATGTAAGAGAAAGGAAGAAAAACTAAACTAGGAATTCTCAGGGGTCATATGCTGTTTGTCAGCAGAGCATGGAGTAGAGCCAGGAACCTGACACTTCAAGCACATTAAATCAAACTGCTCTTTATTGCTGCTTTCTAGAATGCCAGCAAACACACACACACACACACACACACACACACACACACACACACACACACTTTAAATAAGGAGCTTTGGCTCTGTGTACATAGTTCACCATCATCTGTTGGTGATGTGTTGTATGTCCCTCAAATGAGTCGTGCAAGACACAGTCCATGGCTTAAAACTACGGTGGAGTTGTTTGCTTTCTCTGTCAGTGGGGAGAACTAGAATGGGAAAAAGGGAAATTTGAGAAGTGTGAGGAAAGGTCAGAAAATAAAATAATGGCACTAACTGAAAATATGGTTGGAAATTCCTCTCTGGAACTCATTGATTTGGAGAGTGAATTTCTGAACACCTTAGGATTTGTCATCAAAATGTTTTCTAGAAAAGCAAAGACCTGAGCAAGAGACATCATGGGCCTTGGGGAAGATTCCTTGATGTGTTTGTCCAGGTTCTTCAAGAAGCAGACAAGATGAAAGTAAAGGTGGGAAATATTTACAAGAGGGAGTGTCTATGAGAGGAAGTGAGGAGGAGGCTAGAGGAACTTGGAAGAGCTGAGAGACTACAATATAAGTCTGACTTCTGTAAAAGAGACAAGGAAAGAATGAAGGTCAAGTAGAAGAGGCTTACGTTAGGGTGCATTTCTAAAAACATTAATAATAATGTCAATGGGGAGTCCTCAAGCAAAAGTTGTCCATCAGGCAAATCTCCCATTGCTCAGGATTGAGCCTGCCTTAGTATTCCTGCCACACTCAGTCAAGGGCCTGGAACAGCCCCCAGAATGTGGCACTGTCATAAATGTGATGTATTTGAGAGTGTAGCAGTGGGAGGTCATACATGAATTATATTCTTCCCTAGTTAGAGACCTAGTTAGAGGCCATTTTCATGGCCACAACACCTTACATGTCCTGAACTTTCCATTGTGGATAAAAATGAGATAAAATTCCTTTGGGGGAAAAGAGAGTCTGGGGATTTTTTTAACAATATAAACCGTCATCTGGACTCTAGGATGTCTGGAGATAGACAGATAGGTAGATATCACTATTTTAGAGAAAGCCATCATCTGATAGGTGACAGAGAGTTTTCTCTGATAAGTGACATCAGACAGTGGCTTGAATCAAGTGAGGAGGTAATCCACTTTGGTATCTGTGAGGGAGCATTCTAGACAGGGGAAGAGTAAATGCAAAGGTTATGCAGAGTATGAATGCTTGTCTTACTCCAGGAAGAGCAGGGAAGCCAGCTTAGAGAGAGAGAGGGAGAGTAGAAGAAAATGAGATCAGGGAATTAACTGAGGACTGGGTGATAGTGCCCTGGATGTCATGAGAGAAGCTGTAGATTCATTTCCCAGTAACATGGGACATCCTTAGAAAGCTTGGAGTAGAGATATATGATCTGACTATATATGATAGATATATGATCTATATGATCTGACTCATATTATTAAAGGAATCATTCTGGTACCTGGGTGAAGGATCAATTGTAAGCAGAAAGAGATTCCAAAATCATTTTTTCTCAACTTCTTAGGATTTATCTCCCTATACTAATCATGCTCTCAATCCTTGTGGGTTGCCTTCTTCATGGGCTTCTTCCCAATAGGTAATACATTCAAATGGGGTAACTGAAAAACATTTAATTAAGGGTTACATATGAGAAAATGTGAAGGGTAAAAGGA
The DNA here is from genome assembly GCA_003697995.1 of Taxidea taxus jeffersonii. Lineage (NCBI taxonomy): Eukaryota > Metazoa > Chordata > Mammalia > Carnivora > Mustelidae > Taxidea > Taxidea taxus. Next base: position 12,205 of record ML102158.1, read on the forward strand.
AACCATTAAAAGAAAGTGATGCTTTCTATTTTCCACCCATAGGCCTGAAGAAGAAAGAAGAGGGGACAATTACCAGAAGGCAGGAAGAGAATGATTGCTGTAGAAGAGTACCACCAGACAAAAGCTATGGAGAACTTCGTCCTGCTAACCCATGACCCCAATAGAGAGGAAAGCGGAACAATAAATACCTTGACCTCACTTTTGGACAACCTTTCATCTTCTGCTGGTGCCTCCCATTGTGCAAACCTAATCAGAAGTAGAGGCCAAGAGAGCCCATTGATGCAGTTCATACATGCTAACTTCCTGAAAGAACAGACAGATAAGGGTACTGAGAGCATTTGTGGGGACACGCAGCAATTAGTCACCACAGAAATGCAGTCTTTATCTTTGAAAAAATTATCTGAACACCATGAATCCCATGTGCCTCCATTGTCTTATTATTCTCATCTCCTTCTTAGAGAAACTTCTACTCCGTGTCACCACCTCTTGATTTCATCTTCTTTCCTCTGTCCACTTCCATCTGGATTGTACTCCCAGCACTCATCTGGAAGGGCTCTGCCCAAGGTTTGCACTGAATTCCTGCTTGTCCCTACCAGCAATCTCAGTCTCTATTTTATTTGACCACTTTTCAGCATTTGATCATAATAATAACACTCTTCTTCTTGAAGAGACTTTCCTATTGATCCCCTCTCTTCTTCGTCTTATCCTTACTAGTTTCCTAGGGCCTCCATCACAAAGTACCACAAAACAGGTGGCTTCAAACAAAAGAAATTTATCCCCTTACAGTTCTAGAGGTTCAAAGTCTGAAATCAAGGTGTCAGCAGGGCGGTGCTTCCTCGGCAGGCTCTAAGAGAAAATGTTTCCTTGCCTCTCTCTAGCTTCCAGTGGTTGCTGGCAATCCTTGGCATTCTTTGGTTTGTGGATGCACCACTCCAATCTCTGGTTCTGTTGTCACATGTTTTGTGTGTGTCTGTGTTTGTTCCCTCTTTTTAAACAGACACCTGTAGTACTCAAATTAGGGTCTATTCTAACCCAGTATAACCTCCTCTTATCTTGATTATATCACATTTACAAGTTCCAGGTGAAAACATGAATTTCAAGAGGACACTGTTTAACCCAGCAGAGGCTCCTTTCTTAGCTCTTCTTCCATCCTCCCCTTAAAATATGCTTCCCCGGGGCTTCCCTCATCCCCTACTCCCTTATTCTGTACAGATTTCAATCACAAATACCTACAAGGAAGCAAATATATAACAAAAATGAGTGATATGGTTCTGTTATCAGGAAAACTAACGAATACCTTCATGATAAAGAGCAACTGACCCTCAGTCCACAGGGGAACAGGTGGTGTGGCCTGTGTTTGATTGGAGTGAACTTGTTCTATTCTAAAGGTGACATGCTATTCAGACTCATCTGAGTGATGTCATTCAGAAATGCCAGCTTGGTGTTGGATTTTCATATAAAATAAGTTAGAAAATGATTCCAAAGAAATGAAAAGAAACAACAACAAAAATATACCAATATGTGGGGAAATAGTATTCAGACCAAACAAAAGCCATTTACATATCTGGCCTGTAGGGTCCGGTTTGTAACCTCTATTCTATATACATATCTATGATGATGTCAAGGGTTACTTACGATCAGTGGTAATTTGCCCTTAAGACCACTTGCCTCTTTAGCTCTAGATGTGCAAAAAGAGATCATAATGGACAGTTATATTTGTCTCCCCACAAGAATATCAAGCTTCAGGTGTCAAATATGAATTTCAGCACTTCCCACCACTAATCTGCCTCTCTCTCATAGTTTCTTTTCTCAAAGAATGGTAAAGTCAGAATTCTGAGAGCTGTCTCAGATTCCTCACTATCCCTTAACACATGTCTCCTTTGTTATACCCATCTAGTGTCTTAAAAATCCCTGATTGATGCCCCAAATCCCTCAAATAAATCTCCTTCTTTTTGTCCCTACTGCCTTGATTTATGTCCTCTTCTAAGAGCAGACTTTATATACTAAGCACTAAAACCCTTTTAAGTAAATATCTCAAGCTTCATAGCAAAGAGTATGATAGTGTCTTAGTTTAGCTTCTAAAACAGAGCATAAGAAAAGTCTTAGGTAGAAAGCAGAGGTGAGAGAATGGGAAGGAAAAGCCAAATACAAGGTGCATTATCATGATTGTGGCTATAAACCACATGAGCTGGACTCTCTGAGGAATGAACAGAATGCCTCCAAGGAAGGGCCACTCCTAATACCAAAGTCTGGAACATTTACTATAGCTGCCTTCCCCCTCATTAGAGGACTGACCCTGGGCCATATTTGCATTGATTGAGAGGCTCCCACAGCCCAGGGACAAAAAGAGAAAAGAAACACAGTTTGAGCTGGACAACTACCAGAGCAAGGTGAGCCTGAGCTCACGTGAAACTATTAAGCACAGCAGCTGCTAAATCCAAGGTAAGCCAAGGGGAGGTGACACAAAGCACCAAAGTCCTCTGCTTCTCATAAAGAAAGCTTCTGGAGAGACCGCAAAGTTACCAAACTAGGATTTATATCCAGTTCTGACTCCAAAGCCTGTGTTTTTAATTACCATGTGCAAGAAGTTTCAGCCAACTTTAAAGTTACAGGGCACAGTCCCCAAGACTGTCCTCAATTTTGACACCAATTACAAGTTTCAGGGGGTTCCCAAAGCCACCCTTGGTTTCACTAAAACAACTCATAAAATTCACTGAAATTTATTATACTCATGGCTATAATTAAATACAGGCAAAGTATAGAGGTTAAAATCAGACAAAGGAGGAAACGCAAAAGGGCAGAATCCAGGAAAATTCCAGATGTTAACTTCCTTGGTTCCCTCCCCATGGAGTCAGGATGCATTTGTCTCCCAGCGCCAACATGTGATAATAATCATGAAGATTTCCAACCCTGGGAAGCTTACTTAGGCATCAGAATTCACAGTTTTTATTGGAGTTTCATTACATAGGATTGATTGATTGTCCATGTGGTGGATCTCAGCCTTGGAGGTAACTGATACTTCATGACCCCATATGATTAGTCTCTTTGACATAACTCTAAGGCCCCTTCACCCCCTGCCTTAAGATTATCGGTTGTGACTGGCTCCATCCTAAGATGTGGTCTGGTCATCCCTCACCCTAAAGTAAGATAATTCTCTCAAGTTTGAATAAATTAACTCTCAAGCTGAGGGCAAAAGCCAGGCCTCTCTCTGGGCAATGCCATATTCTTAGCTACATACTATGGAATATGATTAATCATGTTCTTTATAACTGTCTTTCCCTTCCTTGAATATTCATTGGCCTTTACCGTCTTCAGAATAAGATCTATTCTCTTTAGAATGGCGCATCAGGCAATCAAGATATATCCCTAGTCTACCTTTCCCGTCTTACACTTTCCACTCTTTTCTTGTTTGTACCTTATAGCCCCTCCAAATTATTGGCCCATCCTCTAATGATCATCCTGTCTTCATCGGCAGCCTAAATAGTAAAAGTGAGTGACAGCAAATAGATACTTACTCAACACAAGAGAGAAAGAGAGAAAGAAGAAAGAAAGAAAGAAAGAAAAGGTTACTTTTCTTCTTTTTCCTTTGAGCAGTACAAATAGATTAAGACAAGGTTCTGTGACCTATGAGTGTATGTAGAAACAGTCTCTTGATGAAATGTCATTTTGATGTTGTTTTGGAATATAGGTCAGTTTTGGTGGAGTGAGGTCCAGAGCTGATGACCAAGAGGAAACTCTTGAGTTGTCTTTGATGCAAAAAGGTAGTTCATTAAAGCACAGGGACAGTATGTGTGGGCAGAAAGAGCTGCACTGGGGTTGTGAGGAGCAATTGATTATACTGTGGGGTTGAGGGAGTTAAGGAAAATGGGAGGTTTCCAAAAGAACTTTCATATGCTAAAGAGTACCTACAAGATACCAGAGGCCTTGCCCTTGTCAAGTTAAGGTTGTTTTTCCCTCTAGCAAGGCATTGACTGTTAAGATAGTTGGGAGCTTCGTAGAGCTTCCCCACGAGTGGGTTGAGGGGAGTTTGCAGGGTGTAAGCTTGTGTTTTGTCCTTAGCTAGCTTTCTTCTCCCTCATCAGTTTGGAAGAGTAGAGACGATGTGACAGGATAGGAGAGAAGGAGGGATAAACTCTAGTTTGGCAAGTAAGTGGCAGAAGTAGGATTGAGGCTCAATTTTTCATCTATAATTTAGAGCATGGACAGAAGACTCAGAGTTCTATCACACTCTTCCACATGTGGCCTTCTTGCCTCAGGATTTCTACAGATGCAATAACTTCTCCCAAAAAAGTAAATACACGTGCACATAATTACTTCACACAGCTCTACTTCAAGATGCAACTCAGAATGTCTTCTTGACCATTACCCCTTCCCTCTCTTCTCTCTGTTATTTACTGCACAATACTCTCCCAACAATTATCAGGGCAGTTTCTTACTGTGGATTTGTAGATTATTCTCCTGACTATGAGTTCTATGAGAAAAGAAACTGTATTTTTTATCTTTTTACCCATACCATCTAGCACAGGGCTGAGTAAAATTGGGATAAAAATTTATAAACTACATGAGCAAACGAAGAAAGAGAGGCAGGAAAGAAGAGAGAGAAGGGAGGGAGGGAGAGAGAGGGAGTGTTGAAAATTCATTTAGTTTGCAGATATGCAGAGGAGGAGTTAATGCCAAGTTTAATAGAATACTATCCCTTCACACCCCCAATCGTCACCCCCAAGCAGCAACCCTGGTTCTGATGGCAGAGTTTAGTTAGCTTAAGGATAACGCATGACATAAGCTGAATGACATTAAATGGCTCATGGGTTCATGCCCAAACCAATTCCCTCTGCAGGGAGGTAACATTTCTGTAATCTTCTATGATACTTTTAGAATCTCTCCAGGCTATGGCAGCAACAGATTTAGTAGACAAGAGGGATCTAGCAGCACTGAACTGGAAAATGTCCTGGCCAATTAACAGCAAATGTCTGTGGCAATTAACAAACAGCCTGGGAACAAAGACTATCTATGTTGTTGTTATGCTCAGTCCTAGAATGTTTATTATCTCTTCATGTCTTCAGTTTTATAGTTTCAAATTTGAAAGATGTATGTTCCATTCTTTTCCTAGTTTGTAAGCTCCCTCGAGGACCCAAACCCATCTAATACATCTTTTCATTCATGCAATACCTAGCACAGTGTTTGACTCAAAGTAGAAATGCCATAAATATGTTTGACATAAATTAAAAATTCTACTCCAAACCTGAAGCTCTAATTTAATTCTCCTGCTACTAGGGGTTCACAGCCTGGCATGGGCACACATGTTAAATACAGTGGCTTGAACATTTCTCCAGGCTTTTTAGGTGCCTCTATGGAAATTAAAACCAATGAAGTTAGGTTTGTATTAGGAAGGACAGTTGGAGGTCATTTAGGTCAAGTCTCGCTTTCGGATGAGAAACCTCTTAAATTGGCTTGTCTGACATAATGGAGCGGGAAATATGGCAAGGCTGTAATCAGAGGCCCTTCCCCAGTGTTGCTTTTACCGCAAGCCTTTTCTCATCACTTCTTTCTAGCGATCAGGACAACAGGGTGTATTTACAACAATGCTTAAGAAAACAAAGCACTTTGATACATTTTGGTAGCTTTCTCAGTGACACAGTTCAACCAGCCTTGAATCTTTGTTAGCTTATATTCAAGAGCTACTTTTGACAGATTGTCATTAACCCTTCCCTTCTGAAAGAATAGAGGCCATCAGCCAAAATCACTTTTTACTTCTGATTCCTTCTGATCTACAAATTTATCTAATTTCCTCTCTATTAACCTTTGAGAAAGAGGTGTTTCTTCTCCTTTTCAAGGCCAAGATTGCTATCCTGGCACTTGATCTAATTCTTGTCAGTATCTAAGAGATTTGTCCTATGGTCTATCTTCTCTTTTTCCCCAGGCTCAGACCTTTCTCTATGTACTAGCACCGCAAATAGGCTCAACTTTCTTCCATCTTAAAACCACCTGACCCTATGTACTTGAATAATTACCTCCAAATCCTATCCTCCCCTTCTCATTGAAACATTTTGAAAGACTATGTTTGGTCTCACTTAGGAAGTGTCATTCATTTCTTAACTCATTGCAATCAGCTCTCCACCCCTAGAATGCTACTGAAAGGCTCTAACCAAGACCACAGATTGATGGTTGTTATCAAAAGCAGGGGAAATTTCTAGTCATTTGTTACTGTCTCATTTCTTTCTTCTAGAAACAACTCCCTATTTCTTTTTTTAGTTTCCATGGCTCTGTACTCATATGATCTCCTGATATGTTTTTGATCATGATCATTTTTTCCATTTTCTATGTAGGTTCTTCTTTTTTTGCCTACTCTTAAAATGCCATTTGCCCACCAAAAAAAAAATATATATATATATATATATATATAGTGATTTCACTATATATAAAATATATATATTTATATAAAAATATATATTTATATAAAAATATATATTTATATAAAAATATAATATATAGAGAGAGAGATTTCAAGTACCAAATACATACTGATAGCCACTAAAGTTTTGATATTGAAATATATGTGTTCATATACCTATTTAATGGGTTCCATTTTTATGCATGATAAACACCACAGACTCAGTATTAAAATTCATCTCAACATCTTTGGTGCTATCCCCCTCCTATATGGTAGAACCCCCACCAAAATGCCAAATATGGCATCCAAAAATTGTGTCAGCTAACACTCAAGGTCATATTATTACAAGGTTAATTAAAAAGTCATGCTGTAAAATTGTAATGGGAGCAAAAGTAAAGATAGTGAAACATGTATGGAATATAGATGACCATACACTGAGAATGTCTCAAAGAAGTGCATGGCACTCACTTCCCAGTTACTACCTACTCTACATTCCTACCCCCTGATTTTTTTGCCCTCATCTTTTCCTGTTTGAGAACTAAGGCTGGGAGGAAAATTAGAACCAATCATAAATTCCATTACATCCAAATTTGCATTACTGGGCAATTTTACTGAATTCGCTATCTTACTTATTTGTACCACCACCAACCTAAATGGTACCCTTAAAATAAAAACCTGGGGCTGATTCTTATGTCCTCTTTTCACTACTCTCTACACCCAGTTCTTGGAAATTATACTTCTTTAAAATTATACTTCTTTTAATTATCCTTCTTTAAAAGTCCTCAAATTTGCATAGTGTTTCCATGTTCCTAATCTCTACCTTAATCTTTCCCTGGATGACCCAAACATCCTATATTGGGTCACTCTGTCTCCAGATTGTCCCACTCAAACTTTGGAAATGGTATTCCAGAGAAAATTTAAGATATTAAGGCCCTCTCCCTGCCTTACATCCCACAATCCCACTTGTGATTTCAAAATATACCAAGATTTTTCACACATCAATGGTTTGTAGCTTCTCTGCCTAGAATTCTGGACTACCTGATTGTTCACTTGGCAGTTGTCCATTGATCTATTAAGACTCCTCTCTAATTTTATCCATAAAGCCATCCCTGTCCTTTCCTTCCTCTCTCTAATGAATACAATTAACCATACCTTGTTTTTGGCATCCACTCTTTATATTCAGGCATGAGTCCTTAAGAGTATCTATAACACTTTGTTATATTTAGTCATTTACTGTTTCTACTTTTCCACTAAAACTGTAAATTTATTGAAGAATGGAGCTATATGTGATTCAACACTGGATGTAAATGGTGATACAGTGTACAGTACATTTTAAACAACAGTACATTTTATGCATTATGTAAGATATCTCACAACTTTAAAAATAAAAGGAAAATAAAAGAGATTATATAGGGCCACTAAGATCATCTGAAAGGCAGAAGTAAAATTAAAAACAAACAATAGGTAGGAACAAGAGAAGTATATGGACAATCACAAATAAGGCAGGCACAGTGTGTTTGCTCTCTCTCACTTTCCAAAATCAAGACCACTATTTTGAAATGAGTCTTTTGACTTGATTCCTATTCCTCTTTCCCATCTAGAATGAAAGAAAGCCACCAATGGACAGAAACATTACACAAACGCTGATCACTCTAACTGAACCTATAGTAAGAAATTAGTAAAAAGGAGCAAAAGAGAAAATATTCCCCCTCAAGTTTATAAAACCCTCTAAAACTGCTTCTAGTGAGTATTGCATACAAATGACCTTACCCATCTTTTTATTCTCTTTCAATAGTTTTTATTCCAGACCTCTTAGGGATCTCACAGAATTCTGACTTTACCTTTTTGTCATAATTTAAATCATAGACTACTACAAATAATAAATATCCAGGCTTATTATTTTTCTCTTCCTCTGAAAGTATCTTTGAAGAAGTAGAAAATTTTTATGAGAACTAGGTGTTCCAATGAAAATATAACTAGTAGTAACTTGAGAATTTCTATATAGAAAGGACTTGGGAAAAGTAATTTGGCTGGAATGAGAGGCTCAGAGACTAATCTGAGAGATATATTGGACATATGTGCTCACTGTTTTATCGGAGTGTGTGTTTTAGGGGAAAAGCTCAAGGAAAGGAACGTGGCCAATAGAGATTGTGAAAGGGATACATCATCTCAAACCACCCATGTGTGCTGACACTGCACACCATGTGTGCCTGGATTGTTGGGATTTCTGGTTTTGTTTTTCATGTTATAAACACACCAAAATACACAAAGAACTTAGAATTAAATTAGCTGAAAAGAAGTCTGAATGATCACAGTCATGGCTATTTCTAAACTGGGAAAACTAAAAATGTATAAAATGACAGTGGAGGAATCAGTGTAAAATTTTACTTTATATTATATTTAAAGGCACAGAGAAATCAATAAAAATAAAGCCCCTCTTCTACCTCCCTCTATATTCAAGCTTTGATTGATATCAAACATGATTGCACAATATCTCTCACTTCATATCATCTGACTTGCTTGAAGGACACTATTGCATATACTACCTGAGGACACATCATAAAATTGTTGGATTCAGTGTCCTAAATTTCACTGAAGTCACAATAAGATGAGTGGAATCTCTCACTTGCCTTAGTTTTTATTTGAGTAGAGTTTGAAATGTGTGCCATCAGACAACCACACATTTTCCCTAAACAACAGTTTTTATTCCCTAAACTCTTTTTAGTTGTAGGGTGGCATAATGTGACAGTAAGTGTCTCCAAGTACTAGTCAAACCAAATTATGCTCTTGAGTCTGTGCGTGCTCTGCGTATTGATGGCACTGTCCCTGTTCTATCGTCCTTCCTCATCAGCTGTCTTGCTAAAGTGTGCAGTGAGTAATGATTACGGGGTGATATTTAATGAAAACTCAACCCATGACTCTGAGCCAAATGTGACCCCTACTATTCTTCTACTATTAAAGAATAATTACCCATTCCCCATGCAATTGCAATTGCAGGCAGCAGAGATGTTGAGTTGCCAAAACATGCCAGTAAATTATTCAATTTTAAAAATTTCTCAACATACAAAATGCTAATATTGATATAGAAATACATAAGACGTAAAAAGTATGGCTCTTGGGAAAATTAAATATAAATAACCTTGCTTTCACTAATTTGGGTGAGAGTTGCGACATCTTTTTAAACTAGCTTTTATATAGGAAATGAAATGAAGATGCCAAAGATTAATGCTGTCAATTTCAATGGCCAGCATGAATCCAAAAGGCAAACATATAAATCTAAAGCAAATAGAAGTGCATTGCTTAATTTCTGCTTATCATTCATTACACAATTGCCAGGAAGTTAACCATTACATTTTCAATTCCATCACATCTTAAATTCATCTTGGAAAAGTTCCTTCTTCCATTATTGTATTGGGCTTTTATGGACCTTTGATGGCTCTCACAGTAATCAGCACTGGGGGATCTACAAGATTAACGTAGACTAAAGTTCTGAGAAAAAGAAGATGAATGTATTTTACATTATGCTTTAATTTTTTTCAATGCCTCAGAACCAAAAGCATGAGCTCTTAATCTGTTATGACACTTCGCTTTCACTGACCATAATTCTAGCAAGGAAGAATTAAGTTTAGTGTTTTCACCTGTTACTCAATGTAGACAAAATAGTAAGCAAATTATAATTTTTCATAATACCCCAAACCAAATTCTTTTAACATTGGAAGAAATGGTTTAATATTATTTTTAAAGTAAATCTGTTTTGGAATAAATAAATTTATGATATTTATAAGCATCACATATATTCTCATATTTCTTATTCAATTTTTTATTCAATTCATTAGTTATTCAATTAAGGATCCTCTCCTCCTTTTCTTTCAGTCTCTGGGCTAAATAATTGAGCTCATAGAAATAATTTCTGCCCTTAAGAAATGTATATTTTAATAGGCCAGATAACTTAGAAATACTGAATCACTATATTGTATACCTGAAACTAGTATTACACTGTACATTAACTAACTGGAATGCCAATAAATAAATAAATGAAGAAAGAGAGAGAGGGAGAAAGAAAGAAAGAAAGAAAGAAAGAAAGAAAGAAAGAAAGAGAGAAAGAGAGAAAGTACAGGTAAACGTAAATGAATATGGATACAAGAAAAGCTATCATACCTGTGGTAATAACAACAGGTACAAGGAAGAGTAGAGGTACAGTGGACAATTTGAGCAAGGAAAGGGGGTCAGGTAGGCATGGGCATGGTCCACAGGCTTCATAGTGAAGATGACTGTCGAGAGGCGTCTTGAAAGATCACAGATATTTGCGATGTATGTGTGGTGGTCTAAAAACATGTCTACATTCTTTGACACTCCTTCCACCAAGAGATGGGAGTCTAATTCTCCTTTTCTCGAACATGAGCTGCTCTTAGCAACTCAGCTCTGATGAACAGAATACAGCAGAAGTAACGGTGTCTGACTTTCCAGGCTCATATAAAAGATGATACAGCCATTATCTGCCTCTCTCCACCTACTGAGACATGTATTTTGAAGGCCCAAGCCAGCATGTAAGAAGTCTGACTCCCCAAAGCTTCCATGGTGAAGAGACATTTCAAGAAACCACACAGAGAGATTCTCAAGAACGCAGCTATTCCAGATACCAGCTGTTCAAGTCCTTCCAGCCCCGCAATAAGACATCGGGGTTAGCAAGTCTCAGGCAATTCCAGTTCCCGCCATCTGACTGCCTCTACACGAGAGACCTCACTAAGCAGTAACCGCCTAGCTGTGCCCTGCCAACTCGCAGGACCACCACTAAGTGTTGGCATAATTTATAACACAGCAGTAGGTGACTAGAACAGTAGACAATGGGAGCAACCTGAGAAAAACTGTAGAGGCTTAAAACATCCTGGTGTTTCCAAGCAAGAACAAGAAGCTGAATCTGGCCAAAGGACAGAATACAAGTCAGAGCAAGGCAAGAGTCAAGACTAAAGAGATCGGTAGAGGCCAGGTCATGGAAGTCCTAGTAATTCGTGCCACAGAGTTTGATTTTTGCCCTGGAACCAAAGGATACACTTCCATATTTTGAAACATACCTGTTTATAAGGATTCTTTTATTACTTGTGAAAGTGTTGTCAGAATATTACTTACTAACTTGTGGATACATGCACGCTCTATACATTGTCAGTTTAAGAAATAACATGCTCTGTAAGCATGCTTGTTCTGTTGATATGTGTCCTCTTTAGCCTTTGGGAACTCTGAAGAACTAACTGCTTAGATTAGCACTTCACTTTCCTGAAACCAAAGCAACCCATCCTGGATAATGGCTTGTCCAGACATATTATCAGTCAGGGGTGATTTTCTAGTCAGCAGCTTCAATGACTCTGGCTTTATTTAGAAGGATTTCAGTGCTTCCTTGAAATGGTTCACCGAAACACTATGTGCATGGTTAACCTTTTGTGGCTATAAAGATTCCTTAGTAAGAGTCTTTAATTATAGGAACCCTGAGTGGAAGAGAGGTTAACATATTTGCCAGGCTCATACAGCTATGCAGTACTAAGGCCAAAAACAAGATCTATATCTTTTTTCAATTAGCTGTCCTTTGAAAAACACTTGACCAGACAACTAGTGGCTTTGTTGGAAAGAAACCAGAATGGGGTAGTAAATTCCTTAATGCTTGCTTGTAACTGTTTCCATAGAAATATTGTTGAGTTTAGCAAATGCTGACATTCTGACAATCTATTGTCACAATTCAATATTATATTTGCAGCAGAAAACACATACCTCATGTTCATAAAAGACAACAGAGATAGAAAAGAGTTTCATAAAATAAGAACTGCTTACTTTTCATTATGTACATATTTATTGTTATATTGAACTTCTAGATTAAAAGGGGGCATTTAAAGAATGTGAGTAGATCTATGTAAGGTGAATTTTGGGAAATAGCATATTATAGTGGAAAGACTAGGAAATCTAAAAACAATATAATGGGATGTCAAGTGGTTTTGTCCTATTGCCTCTGAATTTCAGCTGAAGCCCCAAGAAGGAGAATAATGGGTGATAGGTAGTCCTCACATTTTTTTAAATTAAATTTAAATTAAATTAAGTTAATTCACACACAGTGTATTATTAGTTTCAGAGGTAGAGTTCAGTGATTCATCAATTGTGTATAACACCCAGTGTTCATTACATCATGTGCCCTCCTTAATGCCTGCCATCCAGTTACTCCATCCACCCACCCTCCCTTCCAGCAACCCTCAGTTTGTTTCCTATGATTAAGTGTCTCTTCTGGTTTGTCCCCTCTCTGATTTCATCTTGTTTTATTTTTTCCTCCCTTCCCGTATGCTCCTCTGTTTTGTAAATTCCATATGAGTGAGATCATATGATAATTGTTTTTCTCTGATTGATCTATTTTGCTTAGCATACTTTTTTTTGATGGCTGAGCAATATTCCATTGTACATACATACCACATCTTCATTATCCATTCATCTGTTGATGGACATCTAGACTCTTTCCATAGTTTAGCTATTGTGAACATTGCTATTATAAACAATGGAGTGCATGTGCCCCTTCTTTTCACTACATCTGTATCTTTGGGGTAAATACCCAGGATTATCATTGCTGGGTCATATGGTAGCTCCATTTTTAATGTCTTAAGGAACTTCTATACTGTTTTCCAGAGTGGCTGCACTGGCTTGCATTCCCACCAACAGTGTAAGACGGTTCCCCTTTCTCCACATCTTTGCCAAAATCTGTCATTTCCTGACTTGTTAATTTTAGCTGTTCTTACTGATGTGAGGTGGTATCTCATTGTGGTTTTGATTTGTATTTCCCTGATGCCGAGTGATGTGGAGCCCTTTGACATGTGTCTGTTGGCCATTTGGATGTCTTCTTTGCAGAAACATCTGTTCCTGTCTTCTGCCCATTTCTTGATTGGATTATTTGTTCTTTGGGTGTTGAGTTTGATAAGATACTAGCCCTTTATCTGATATGTCATTTCCAAATATCTTCTCCCATTCTGTCAGTTGTCTTTTGGTTTTGTTGACTATTTCCTTTGTTGTGCAAAAGCTTTTTATCTTGATGAAGTTCCAATAGTTCATTTTTGCCCTTGCTTTCCTTGCCTTTGCAATGTGTCTAGGAAGAAGTTGCTGCGGCTGAGGTTGAAGAGGTTGCTGCCTGTGTTCTCAAGGATTTTGATGGATTCCTGTCTCATATGTAGGCCTTTCATCCATTTTCAGGGTTTTTTTTGTGAATGGTGTAAGAAAATAGTCCAGTTTCATTCCTCTGCATGTGGCTGTCCAGTTTTCCCAACACTTTTTGTTGAAGATGCTGTCTTTTTTCCATTGGATATTCTTTCCTGCTTTGTTGAATATTAGTTGACCACAGAGTTGAGAGTCTGCTTCTGGGTTCTCTATTCTGTTTCATTGATCTATGTGTCTAATTTTGTGCCAGTACATACTACCCTTTTAATTAGAGCTTTGTAATAGAACTTGAAGTCCAGAATTGTGATGTCTCCAGCTTTGGTTTTCAATAGATGCAGAAAAAGCATTTGACAAAATACAGCATCCTTTCCTGATTAAAACTCTCCACAATATAGGAATAGAGGGAACATGGCTCAATATCATAAAAGCCATATACGAAAAGCCCGCAGTGAATATCATTCTCGATGCAGAAAAACTGAGAACATAAGGTCAGGAACATGACGGGGATATCCACTCTCACCACTGTTGTTCAACATAGTACTAGAAGTCCTAGCCTCAGCAATCAGACAACAAAAAGAAATAAAAGGCATCTGAGTCTGCAAAGAAGAAGTCAAATTCTCACTCTTCGCAGATGACATGATACTCTATGTAGAAAATGTAAAAGACCACCTCAAAATTCCTAGAACTCATACAAAAATTCAGCAGAGCGGCAGGATATAAAATCAATGCACAGAAACCAGTTGCATTTCTACACACTAATAATGAAACAGAAGAAAGAGAAATTAAGGAGTCCATCTCACTTACAATTGTAACCAAAACCATAAGATACCTAGGAATAAGCCTAACCAAAGAGGCAAAGGATCTGTACTCAGAAAACTATAGAACACTCATGAAAGAAACTGAGGGAGACACAGAGAAATGGAAAAGTGTGCCACACTCATGGATTGGAAAAATAAATATTGCTAAAATGTCTATGCTGCCTAGAGCAATCTATACATTCAATGCAATCCCTATCAAACTACCATCAACATTTTTCAGAGCTGGAAAAAATAATCCTAAAATTTATATGGAATAAGAAAAGACCTCGAATAGCCAAAGGAATGCTAAAAAAGAAAAACTTTTCATATTTTAAAGAAAGGTGTTAGCTACATCTCTGAGGGACCAACTTAAGGTAGCAATCTCAGTGCAGCATTTGACCCCTACTTCCTAACTACATGTAAGAGCACTATCAATGAAGTTCATTAAAGATGTTAATCAAGGTAAAGAGTTATCAGCCTTGTTGAAGTATTCCCCTTCATACACATCAAGACTAGTCAGAATAAGAGAATTGGCATAAATATCAGGAGTGTCTCAAAACGAACACTGGAAATCTCACTCCCCAGCTGGCTACTGGGAGAACCTGATATATATTCCCTAGGGCCTATACGAACATAAAGATTGGTCCCTGCCTCTCCCCCAGACAGTGCTAAAGGTGGAAAGATGGTAAAATGGACTTGAATGGCAAGGCAAGTAGAGAGGGCAGCTGTGGGAAGAAAACTGCACTTATATTGCTTTGTGAAACAAGTTGCTTTGAATTTCTTCATGCCAAATGGATATCTCAGAAGGTTGGGTTTAAAACATATTGATGGACTCCAGCCAAAAGTACATCCCACAAGAAGAAGCTGGAAATGTGCCTTGCTGTAGGGGAAGTGAAGTTTCAAGAAGTCAGCCAGAAAGTGAATCCCCTATGTCAGCCAGCATTTGGAAGTTTGCCATCAAGAGAACACAGGAAGGGAAGATGAATTGCTAAAGCCTACTGTGAGAGAGACATTGCTTTTTCCTTCTACTCCCATCCCTCTGCAGATCCCTCTTCTCAGCCCTCCACCCCTACACCTAAACTCTGGAGAAGCCAACTCCCACAGAGAAAGTGGGGAGAAGGAATGAAAAAGCCTATGGCAACTTTATCGCTTCCGATCTCTTTTGCCCATCTCAGGCCTTAGGGGAGGCAGGGGAAAAGCTGTGAGTTAGGTGGATGTTTGGTTTTAGGAAGGATTTGACTGGAGAACACCTGAAAATCAAAAGTATCCTTAAGATGAAAGTGACTTAAAAGCTGTGTAATCTCCTGGTCAAGTAATGGGGAGACAGAAAAAAACTTTTTTCAAATGCAAACATGGAAGGAAAAAAAAAATGCTATATCCTGGTTATGACCTGTCAGAATATTGCTGTTTCTATAAAGTGGTTATATACAGAGAAGTCTGAATCTCAGCACTGTCATCAGATCTGTTTGAACCCATCTTCATTTATAAAAATGGGATAAGAAGACCTATGTCTTAGGCTGTTGGGAGGACTAGTGAGGTAATACATATATAACATGTAATATATCATTCATAATAAAATTCTGTTTCTTTTTTTTTCTTGGTTACCATATTAAAATGAAAAAGACTGAAAGCCACTTATAATCAGGTTGCTTAGTTAGAAAATGAGAATCAAAATAACAAAAAAAAAGTGAGTGGCGAATAAATCAACAGAAGAGCCAGGTTTGTGATATGATTGGGCCTCACATTTGAATTTATTAGAGACCAGAACAAAAGAAGGACAAAATTCTTATTATCTGATTAAAGAAAACATTCTAGTTATTCAACAGAGAGAAGCTCTTATGGGGTGCTAAACTCTAAAAACAATTTTATTGTATTAAATATTACCCAGGAGACTCTCCTCTTATTTATGCCAAAATTTAACTATTAATTCCAAAATGTATAAGCCACTTATATGTACACATTTATTATATTTGTATATTGTATGCATATTATATATACAAATTTATAATCCAGTTATATTACAAAGGCTTATTATTTTTATCTATAGTTTGAAATTCAGAAAAATGTTCTATCCAAGCCAGTCCATAAGAGCTGTGTAAACCACAATATAGCTAATCCTTATGGTGCTATTGGCATTTCCTGAGTTCTATTTCCTGGCAAAACAGAGATCTTGAATATAGCTTGTGCCTGTCTGTCTGTGTGTGCACAGAAAAGAGATGGTGCTTAAAAAAAATCTCTATTCTTGTAATTAACCACATCTATCTTTAGTATGTTTCATGTCCCACAATGTTGTCCATCCAGGCTTGGTCTGCAACAACCCAAATGTTCTGTTATCAAATGATTTGCTTTCCTTTCTCCAAACACTCATACTGCCAAGGGCCCGCTTAGTTCAGGAAGAAAGTAACTTGATAAATGAATTCGTATTTACATGTCAATGCCTAAAAGCCATTTACCATTCCCAGAAATGTTTGCAATTTTATTGGAGTATTTTTTTAGTCCAAATATTCTAATTATAGGAATTTCAGGTCGTATAACAAAATGAAATAAAAAGCAACTACCAGAACCCAATCGACATGGCCCATCCCTTAAAGCTCTAAGTCTACATACAGCACCCATGCAGTGATTTCCTGTGCTGGGATATGGAGCAGCAGAAATAGCAGTGAATGTATGCAGAGGCTGTGTATGAAGTGGGCCTTTCTCATTTGAAGATTGACTTCCTTTATGAAAAAATAAAAGATCGACTTCCTTTATTACAAAATCTCATTTAGTATATACCTCTCATCTATATTGTATTTTTAATTAAATTGGATCATTTGCAACATTTGTAAATGTTTCTAAATTGCTAAAATCAAGCAAAATGAGAAAGAAAAGTTTGCAAAAAGATAATGCCACAAAAAAACATGTACTTGATTTGTTAAAAGCTATGAGCTGAGTTATCTAAAACAGAAGCCAAGGGCACCTGGGTCAGCTGGGCTTCTGCCTTCAGCTCAGGTCATGGTCTCAGGGTCCTGGGATCAATTCCTGCATCAGGCTCCCTGCTTGGCAAGGAGACTGCTTCTCCCTCTCTCTACACACCCCCACCCTCGCTCATGATCTCTCTCACTCTCAAATAAATAGGTAAACATTTTTTTTTTTTAATGAAATAAGAAAAAAATAAAACAGAAGCAAAGCAGCGTCTTGAACTGGTGAGGTCCACACAGCAAAGACACTGCAGAAACTTTGTGTTCCTGTTCTTTTCCAAGATTTTCAATGTTTTGGAAATCACAGTAAGGCTGTTTATTTATGTGTGATGAACAATTTTCTCTCTCTAAATTTAGAGAACTTTGAAAGGAGTAAATTGTCCCTGCAGCCAAAAATGCTGGGCAGACGCCAGGGAGCAGAACAGTAGAGGAGCAATGAAACAGTCATCAGGCACCCTGATAACTTACCATTTTCCCTGTGAATTAAGACATTTTGTTTAATAAATGTTGATATTTACTTGGTTGGGGCAAAGCATTGTTAAAGTGGTTTTCAAACAAAGAATTTCCTTAAATTTCTCTAAGCCCCCTTCATTTTTCAGAGGCTGACAGTTATGATGGCTCACAAGACAGAAGTCTGAATTCCAATACTATGTCTGTTAGCAAACCCTTGCTGTGAATTTACTGAATCAATGAAGTTCTCCTTTTCCTTTTTCTTTTTTTAATGTTGTATGTATTTATTTGGCAGAGAGAGAAAGAGAGAGAGAGCATAAGGAGGAGCAGCAGGCAGAGGGAGAGGGAGAAGCAGACTCCCTGCTGAGCAAGGAGCCTGATGCAGGGCTCCATCCCAGGACCCTGGAATCATGACCTGAGCCAAAGGCAGAGGCTTAACTGACTGAGCCATCCAGGTGCCCCTCCTTTATTTATTTATTTTTTTAATATGAATTACTATACTCTGTATGCCTCCCCTCATGCAACATTAACTATTTCCTTATACTGCAATGCATGTCCCACAGGGTACTGCTAACCCACAAAACCCACTTCTGACTCGGATTTTTTTCAGGATTTGTTTTCAACATTGTAGCTGATCTATCTCCCAGTGAATCAGCAATGAAATCTTGACCTTTTTGCCTTACTATCTTAACTCATCTGCCTACTTAACTCATTCTGCCACTCTAAGATGTGGTTAAAGCATACTTTACAGCTATTCAGAATGTTTGTTATGGTTTGCTAGTTCCTCTACTCCACAAGTAACCTTAGTAAGAAAACTCCATCACATGACATTCCCTGTTATTTTGTATAAGCTACCTGAAAGTTAGAGGACAAGAGTTCCTACTCTATCCAGAGAAGAAGAAGAAGCATCTTTGAGTTCTCAAATACTATGAGGACTTTTTGGTCTTAATTTTAGTAATCCTATTATCTTGTATAGCCTCTAAATTTAGTGACTTCAATTAATGTTTTTTTTTCCTTTAATAGTTAGAGCCTGTAAACCTACTTTGTAATCGAATGTGTGTAATGTTCTTTCATAATATAAAATTAGCTTCCCACTTTTATTACTCAGAGTGTATACTTTTTCTTCTCAAAATAATCCAACTTTTCTTTGTCTGATCCATTTAGATTTTGGATTCATCAGCACATGAATGAGGGCTGCAGCCCTGCTAATCCATGGGATCACTGAGAATGAGTACAGATTGAGAAGGCTAGGGACAGTAAACCAACACTTTAGGGTCAGGTGACAGAGGACACACTGAAGAAAGAGATCAAAAGTTATTATTAAGAATAAAAACAAAACAAAGACAGTTTAGTAAGGAAGAAAAATAGAGATTTAACCAGGAAACTAAGAAAGAGGAGATATTTCATGTGGGCAGCGGGGATGGGTATGTACAAGTAATAGAGTTCATGTAAAAAGATAATTTAAAGAAATCTGACAGGGCACCTGGCTGGTTCAGTCAGTAGAGCATGTGACTCTTGATCTTGGAGGTGTGAGTTTGAGCCCCACATTGAGAGTAGAGTTGACTTAAAAAAATGAAGAGATTATTTTGACGATTTTATTTATTTATTTGAGAGAGGCAGACAGAGATAGTGAGAAAGAGCAGGAGCAGGGAGGAGAGGGAGAAGCAGGCTCCCCACTGGGCAGGGATCCTGACATGAGGCTCAATCCCAGGAGCCTAAGACCATGACCGAGCCGAAGTGAGACACTTAACCAACTGAGCCACCCAGGTGCTCCGTAAAAAGGATTATTTTAAAAAAATAAAAAATAAAGAGATCTGACAATATGAAGATAATAATGAATCAGAAACAGTTGCAAACAGCAGATTGCAAAGGGTTTGAACATGAATGGTAGATGAATAAAGTTTCACCACATCCATAGGGGAATGAAAAAAGAGTTACAAATGCAATAATAAGAAGGGAAAGGGGGGTGCCTGGGTGGCTCAGTGGGTTAGAGCCTCTGCCTTCGGCTCAGGTCGTGGTCCCAGAGTCCTGGGATCGAGCCCCGCATGGGGCTCTCTGCTCAGCGGGGAGCCTGCTTCCCCCTCTCTCTCTGCCTGCCTCTCTGCCTACTTGTGATCCCTGTCTGTCAAATAAATAAATAAAATTTTTTAAAAAAAAAGGGAAAGGTTCACAAGAAGTTGTTTTTTGAATTAACATTATTAAAGAAAGTTATAGAAGTAACTAGCACAGAGGAAGAGGTAGAAGATAAAAGAATGAGGGGAGGCAAACTTGCTAAAGTGGAAAGGAAAAATGAAATCTGCAATCCAGTTGTGATGTAAGTCAAGTCCTCACAATACAGGAGACTTTTTTTCCCCAGTTGTCTATTCAAAGTGACACAACTGTTGTTTTCCTTCCATTCTAGTTACCTAATGACCCCTTCTGTATTTGGTGTTCTGTTTTGCCTAGTCCATACCTAAGTATAATGCTCTTTACCATTTTACTGTGCTAGTCTATCATACTGTTAATTACACATCAATAAATATTTTAAAAGGACCTGCTTTAAATATAAATAATTAGGTTTTATATAAGTATTCTGCTGACTAAGCTGGTATTTTTATCTTATTCTCTTCAGATTCCTAGGAAATAAATAAGAAAATATGTCCCCAAGTGATAATGCACTTTAAAAAGCACAATTATATTAGAAGAAATGTATTCCCATGGAAATAAAACACACCATAAAAGAGATTTGATGAAGGGAGGGACATACTTTGAAGAATTTATTTCTCAGTTAAAGTATCTGCTGGAGCTTTGAAAGATGGCTAAAGCTACCTTAAATTAAGTAATATCCTACCGACAAATACCAAGAGGATAATGTTGGATTTTATTGCAGTTTGATACCTGACAAAATGATTGGATCAAAGACAATAATTAAAATCATAAACTGCTAAATTACACAGTGAAGAATGTATAGGTCTTGGTCTTTTAACACAAGGAAGAGTAGTCTCAGTCAACTTGCCAATCATTTATTTAGATATAGACTCCCATGTTGGATAAAATGTTACAAGTAATAAAAGTGTTGCAAATTAAGCAGCAGCCCTGTTTACAGAAATAATATTTGAATGACTATTAAAATATAACGTAATTTAAATGTACATCTGATGGAAACCATTATACAGAGTACCATCACAAACATCTGTCTTTGTAGTCTTCCAAAACAATTCCAGGTGAGCCTCTATGGGACACCCCATAATGAGTTAGTTAAACAATAGGAACCCACAGAGCCTAGAGCAGGGAGTCTACAGTGTTTCTTCCCCACCAGGAACAAATTAGGCCTCCCAGTTTCAATCCTCAATGGGGGTGAGTATAGATTGGGTTTTTTTGTTTGTTTGTTTTGTTTTGTTTTAGACCTAATGCTGCCTAAGCCACCCTGCCAGTGGCTCCTACCTTTTCTTGGGGAAGCAAGCACAGCAGGACACCAACTGACCGCTTCTAGTGCAATCTCACAACTTTGTTGGGCAACTCTAGTAGATTAGAAAGTCAAGCCAGTCTTAAAAAAAAAAAAGTTCAGAGTTGATGAAAACACTTTCCTTTCAATCCACAAACAACCTAAATAAACCTGGAACCATTTTGGTTTTTAGATAAAGCAATGGCAGTAACTGGAGCTAGGCAGAGGTTTGTGATCACAATAGATGTAGTAAAATTAAAAGGAAGGATTAAAGTCAGTAGCGGGGCAGGAGGGGGATCTTACTTCTTAAATACAGGCACATAAAACTCAGGATTAAAACTGGAAATAAGTATTTTAACAAGTCATTTTCTTAATTATCGGGAAAAACTCAAAATCATAAAAATAAAATTTGAAGTCATGTTTAAATATTTTAATTTTTGCCTATTTCTCCAGTCTATGATTTCAAGAATTAAAATAAATTAAAACCTCCTCTTTTAGAAAGAGGTGATGATTTTAGATATTATGGAGGTATAGATTACAATATTTTTAAACATTATCATACATGTGCCTTAAGAAATTAATTAAATGAATTTCCTATTAACTTGTCTATACGGATACTATTAAAATTCCTTATTTATCATAAGGATGTTGTGAAAACCCAAGAAAGAAACCCTCTTGAATCTCGTGTTCAAGAGAAGCTGGTGTTCTGAAAAAGTAATTTGCTTTTTTTATATATGCTTATGTATACTAGAAGTCTTAGAACTTGCTTCATTCTCTGCTTTGACTGCTAGGAAACTCAGAAGAAATATACAGTCCACCTGCATTAGAGAGCATGAGAGAATAGTAGGGCATTTTTGTACCAAATTTACCATAGCTTTATCTATACTTTCCTTCCAAATTCTTCATCTTTTTAACATTTATACCAGTATATTCTTATGGATATTTATTTTATACTGTGGTTATAATCCAGTACTATGTTGCTTATTTTGATGCTCAAATTTTCTCAGTTTTGGCCCTTGAGAGCTCTCTCAATTGGCTCCTGTGTTCCACTAACATAACCTTCTTATTGTAAATTTTGATTTTTGTTTTTAAACACTTAAAAAAAAAGTTTCATCACTACTGGATTTTCCAGGATTGTCTCATATATTTCCAGCTCTAGTACTAGAATCAGCCATTTCTCCAACCAACCCTGGATCCTTTTACTGGAGAATGATATTAAATATAGGATCTAGGCACTAAGTAGGCAATTTCTTCTAGGTCCTCACAACTGACAGAGCAAGGAACTATATGTGTGTATATGAATCTATACATGCACACATATTTCTATGTGTAATCATCTCTATCTCTTTTAATTAAATAAGGTTTGTACTGATATCACTAATCAATTACTATGTGGGTCATTCTAGCTTCCATCACTTGCTTATCTGTACATTCATACTCTGAGAGTGAGACGTCTGGCTCCCTCTCAGAATGAATCCCAACCATTCATTTACTTATTTGT
Organism: Taxidea taxus jeffersonii; assembly: GCA_003697995.1. Taxonomy (NCBI): domain Eukaryota; kingdom Metazoa; phylum Chordata; class Mammalia; order Carnivora; family Mustelidae; genus Taxidea; species Taxidea taxus. The sequence continues at coordinate 34,907 of ML102158.1, forward strand.
TCAATTCCAGTATACACATACAGAAATTTCAGAATTACCAACCCATCCTCTTTTGGGGAAGAAAAAATTATCAGAGTACAGTGCTATGTGCATTTCCTTTTGCTGTTAGTCATACAGGCTCCACTCATTTCCAAAGGTACTTAGGTTGGCACCTTTCCCTCCCACGTCCCTCAGTGAGGTTATTTCATACATTTGTAATATGGTTAAAGTCTCTCGTCACAGTGTGCAATCCTTCCTGGGAAACTATAACCTCCTAAAATTTTTAAAATTAAATTTATATACATTAAGTTTCACTTTTTTATGCTATAAAGTTCTATGTATGTTTTTTTATGTATGGGTTTGACAGGTACATTGTGTCATATATCTACCATTACAGTTTTTTACCAAATAATTTCACCACCATAAATGTATCCTCTGTGATTCACCTTTTTTCTTCTGCCACTGAACCCCAGAAAACCACTGATATTTTACTGTCACTGAAGTTTTACTCTTTCCAAATGCATTTAATCAGACTCCTACAGTATGTAGCTTTTTCACGTAGACTTCTTTTACTGAGCAATATGCAATTAAGATTCACCCATGTCTTTTTTGCGGCTTGATGATTCCTGTCCTTTTATTTTTGCTGACTGATATTCCATTCCATGGATGTACCACCCCCACTTTTTATCCCTTCATCCCTTTTTTCTCATCATCTATTATTTTTTCTAGTTTTTGGTGATTATGAATAAAGCTACTATAAATATCCATGTGTAGGTTTTGTGTGTCTATACTTAACCTCCAGCAATTCATTAACATTCCCATTTAAGTGTTTCTACCCGTTTATGGCTCCAGTTGTTTCCGCTTTAGGTGAGCAGACCTCGGTTGTGACTGTCTGGATTTACCCATCTCTACAGAGGTTCTGGGTGGCAGTTTGCCCTGTGATGGGTTCAAGAAAAGTGATTGCTTTTTGATTTCTTTAGCTTTTTCAAATAAGGGTAAGAGGGCAAATTTCCAAGCTCTTTAAATGTTGGAACTGAAACCATAAGTTCCATTTACTTTTTATCCATTTATCAAAGCTATTCATTTTGTATGTTTTAACGGAGAAAAGTTTAGAGATCCAGGGGGAAAATTAACCCATAATTCTGTTACTTAAAGCCACAGTTTCCTCAAGACTTATTTGTATTCAACTTTTTAATCTTGATATAATATTTCCCCATGTTTTAGAAAATCACCCACAAATATTGCCGTATTCTATCTTACATAATGGCTATGCCAAGTTCTGCTTCATGTTTTACAGGATGTGGAACCAAGCATGTATTACTATTTCCTCTTCTTTAACTTTGCAGCTGGTAGAAATTCTTACACACACTGCCATAGAAAGCAGAAGGTCTTTATCAAATTCTATTCAATCAGTTACCAGATTTATTACAAATATTCATTCACTTTGTAAAACTTACTAATATTCCCAACATATGAACCCTCATGTCCAGTAAGCTACACAGCTCTAACTGTTGAGGCATATAACTGCAAAAAAAAAAAAAAATGAAGCATGAATATGATATAAGAGTATGTCTCTATGAGATTCATTTACATAAAAACTAAGTTGAATACTTGGGAAGAACTAAATTAAGATCATTAAATAAGGAGTGAGCTATGGAATGGAAAGATTTGGCCAAAAAAAAAAAAAAATCCCAAAAGTATAGGAAGAGTTTACAACTCTATTTTACTGATAAAAACTAAAGCACATAGTTAGTAATTAATACTTTATACTATTTATTTTATGTCTTTAAAATTATTTCTTTGGGGACGCCTGGGTGGCCCAGTTGGTTAAGCAGCTGCCTTCGGCTCAGGTCATGATCCCAGCGTCCTGGGATGGAGTCCTGCATGGGGCTCCTTGCTTGGCGGGGAGCCTGCTTCTCCCTCTGCCTCTGCCTGCCACTCTGTCTGCCTGTGCTTGTTCACTCTCTCTCTCTGACAAATAAATAAATAAATAAAATCTTTTAAAAAAATAAAATAAAATTATTTCGTTGAAGGGTGCCTGGGTGGCTCAGTGGGTTAAAGCCTCTGCCTTCGGCTCAGGTCGCGATCCCAGGATTCTGGGATCCTGGAGCCCGCATTGGGCTCTCTGCTCAACAGGGAGCCTGCTTCTACCTCTCTCTCTCTGCCCGCCTCTCTACCTACTTGTGATCTCTGCCTGTCAAATAAATAAATAAAATCCTAAAAAATATGTATACATATTTATATAAAAATATAAATAAATAAAATCTTTAAAAAAATAAAAATAAAATAAAATTACTTCTTTGCTATGGCTTTATATTATGTCCATGTAAGAAATTCAACTTGAAATCCCAACATCCGAACATACTCTATAAATGACAGCCAGCACTTAATTAAGACACATATATTAAGCACAGTTCTAAGTGTTTTGTACATTAAGTCTTACAAAAACTCTATGATATAAGTTCCATTTGTATCTCCATTTTTTTTAAGATTTTATTTATTTATTTGACAGAGAGAGAGAGATCACAAGTAGGCAGAGAAGCAGGCAGAGAGAGAGGGGAAGCAGGCTTCCTACTGAGCAGAGAGCTCCATGCAGGACTCGATCCCAAGACCCTGAGATCACGACCTGATCCGAAGGCAGAGGCTTAACCCACTGAGCCACCCAGGTGCCCCTGTATCTCCATTTTATAGATGAGGAAGCAGAAGAAGTCATAAGAAACTTACTCAGGTTACACAATTTATGGAGCTAAAGATGTAGCTGTTGTTAATGTTTGTATAAATAAAAAACTAAGTTATGAAGAAAACAATGTGGCAGTTTATAAAAAGTTAAATATAAATTTACCATACAAACTAGGAATTCCACTTTTTAGATCCTACCCAATGGAAATGAAAGCACATGTCCAGAGACTGACATGTGAATGTTCAGACCAGAATTATTCTTAATAGGCAAAATGTAGAAACAACTCAAGTGTCCATGAGTGGATGGATTAACAAAATGTTGTTTACCCCACAATGGAATCTATTCAGAAAAAAAAAGAAAGAAAGAAATACTGACACATGAGAGAACATGAACCTCAAAAATATTCTGCAGGGACGCCTGGGTGGCTCAGTTGGTTGAGCGGCTGCCTTCGGCTCAGGTCATGGTCCCGGCGTCCTGGGATCGAGTCCCGCATCAGACTCTTTGCTTGGCAGGGAGTCTGCTTCTCCCTCTCTCTCTGCCTTTGCCTGCCACTCTGTCTGCCTGTGCTCGTTCGCTCTCTCTCCCTCTCTCTCTGACAAATAGATAAATAAAATCTTGGGGCTCCTGGGTGGCTCAGTGGGTTAAAGCCTCTGCCTTCGGCTCAGGTCATGTCCCAGGATCCTGGGATCGAGCCCCACATCGGGCTCTCTACTTGCTAGGGAGCCTGCTTCCTCCTCTATCTCTCTGCCTGCCTCTCTGCCTACTCGTGATCTTTGTCTGTCAAATAAATAAAATCTTTAAAAAAAAAAAAATCTTAAAAAAAAAATATTCTGCAAAATGGAAGAAGTCAAAAACAGAAGATAACAAGTCACATGATTCCATATAGGTGAAATGTCCAGAAAAGACAAATCTAAGGAGACACAAAGTGGATTACTATTTGCCTGGAACTAGAAGTGAGAGTAAAGTAAAATCTAAATGAACACAACGAATCTTATTGGGGTGATGGAAATGTTCTGAAACTGGATGGTGGTAATGGTTGTATAAGTGTATAAGTATAAGGAACTCCTTGAATGGTGCATTTTAAGTGAAGAAGTTTTATGATATATAAATTGTACCTCAATAAAGTTGTTTTAAAAATTTGTGGACAGGAACTAGATAGAGGTGATGGCTGCACAGCATTTGAATGTATTAAATGCCACTGAATTGTACACTTTTAAATGGTTAACTTTAGGTTATGAGAATTTTACCTAAATAAAAACTAGACTAAATAACTAAAAAGTTATGGAGGACACTGTCAAAATATGTGGGGTTTTTAATGTAGTTTTTAAGTTTGTTTTATGATCACCCTATTCATATATTTATTTTTATATATGCAATTTACATTCACTATATAAAAAGCAGGAAATAAAAAAGATAAACCTTTTTAATTGTGCATTATTCCACCACCTAGCAATAACTTCAGTTGCTTTTTGGCCATATATACTATTAGTCTCTTTCCAGTATATTTTTATAAACAAAAATGTACTCATACTATATACATAGTCCTATAATATATTTTTGCAGCTTAATAACATTATGCCAATAAGAAGACACAGTTTTAAAATTTGAAAACCAAATGCTCACCTTGCTTAATGAAGAAACCCACTTTGTGGGGGATACAATGACCAATCCACCAAGTATAGTCGCCACCCTCTGTATGCCATGTACTATAAATTGAATTGTGCCCCCACACACACACAAAGAAAACCTCACACATTAACGTCTTAACCTCAATGTGACTGTGTTTGCAGAAAGGACCTATAAGGAGTAATTAGGTTAAATGAAGTCAGAAGGTAAGCCCCTAACTCCATAGAATTAGTGTCTTTTTAGAAGAGACACCAGGGAGCTTGCTCTCTCTCTCCACCATATGAGGTCACAGTGAGAAAGGGCCATCCACAAGCCAGGAAGACAGCCTTCACCAGAAACTAAGTTGTCCAGCGCCTTGAGCTCAAACTTCCCAGCCTCCAGAATTGTGAGAAAATAAATTTCTGTTATGGAAGCCACCCAGTCTGAGTACTTTGTAATGGCAGTCCAAGCTGACTGATTCTTAATCCTTAAACTAGACAAGAAACAACATAATAGCCTTTTTTGAGTATGAACTATTATATTTCAGACACTGTATTAGAGACTTTAAATGTACTTCATTTTATTCTTAGAACCCCATGAAATCACTTTCCAGATGAGAAAACCAAGAGTCAGAAGACTAACTCACTCAAATCACGCAACTAGTAAATGCATAAGTTGCAATTTGAACCGGGCATGTCTGACAGCAGAGGCTGTGCATACATTCTGACAATTTGCTGCACAATGTCTCCCAATAAGACAGGAGATTGCTAGAGCTAAGAGACTGTGCTAGAAATTAATAGTGCAGGGTATATTTCTAGCATAAATTTTTACCTAGATTATGCTTTTATCGATCACCTGCTATATACCAACTACTATTTATGAAAGGCCATAAATGCCAGACTGTAGAGCTTTTATTTTAAGCTGTAGTCCAGAGGCCAGCTAACTTTTTTTCTCTAAGGGGCAAGATAGTAGATTTTGTAGGCTTTGTGGGGCATACTGTCTCTATGGTGAATACTTAACTACTACAGCAGAAAAGCAGCCATAGGTAATATGTAAATGAATAAGCATGTCTGTGTTACAATAATTTCCATTTATGAAAACAGGCAGTAAGTTGGATTAGGTCCTCACGCCATTATTTTCCAACTCCTGCTATAGTCAAATTGTGTAAGTGATTAAAGGTGCTTGAGGAGGATTTGATCAAAGATGTGTTTTTCGAAGATGGATTTGGTAAGAATGTATACTCAAATTTGGAGGAGGGAGAAAATAGAGGCAGAGAAACCTTAAGAAGACTAAGACTTAGCAGGTTTGATACAAGACATGAAGAGAAAGGACCAATGTACATCAAGTATGAATATGTCAGGGTTTGGATTTTTTTTTTTAAGATTTTATTTATTTGTTTCACAGATAGAGAGCACAAGCAGGGGGAGTGGCAGGTAGAGGGAGAGGAAGAATGTGGGACTCAATCCCAGAACCCTGAGATCATGACATGAGCTGAAGGCAGATACTTAACTGACTGAGCCATTCAGGTGTTCCAATATGTCAGGTTTTTAAATCATAAGTTGATCTCCTTTAGAATTCAAACTTAAAACTTAACCTTTCGAAAATGCACAAGAAGGGTGCCTGTGTGGCTCAGTGGGTTAAGCCTCTGCCTTTGGTCCAGGTCATGATTTCAGGGTCCTGGGATTGAGCCCCCCATCAGGCTCTCTGTCAAATAAATAAATAAAATCTTAGAAAAGAAAAGAAAAAAGAAAATGCACAAGAAAAGATTATGTGTCAGTTTAAATCAATGATTTTTTTTTTGCTGGCCAAAAAATAAAATAAAATTCAATAGCCAGAGAGCTTAAAAATATTTAAAGCAAATCTCTCTTTCCTTCTAGTTCTGTGTGTGTGTGTGTGTGTGTGTGATATAGTCCATGAAACCATACAAATCAAAGAATCCAAGAATATCTATCAAGTGTCTTTATTTGTAATCACATTACTTAGTGAATCAACCCAAAGAATGAGGATGTGAAAATAATGATGAGCCAAGGAGTTCATGGCTCACAAATTGCCATAATTCTAACACAAAGCTGGATTGATGAATTCAAGTAGTCATTTACAAAATCTTCCTTGGGAAGAGATAAGAACTAAGCCATTTGGTCTTCTTTTTCTCTCTATAAAATCCTCTTTTATAAAAATGTCAGCATGACAATGTCCTTATGAGGCAATGATCAGGCAGAGTTGACTATACTCCTAAGCAGATGGAGAAAGAGAAGACCCAGGGAGATTTTAATTTACTTGATCAAGATTAACCATTTAAACATTGCTCTATCTAGGAAAAAGACAAAACACTATGAATTTCTATCTACATGAACTAATAGCAAAAAACTGGAAAGTGAACAATCCAGTTAATGAGCCAATTTCTGTCTCTGTGTTGACAAAACATTGGTTTGACTCCTATTACTTCTGAATTAACCAGCTGTCTAAGTAACATGGTACAAAACAACTGGCATTCCAAACCACCCATTACTTCTTCCAATTAAATTGTATTGCCTTATAACTGTTAGCAAAAGAGCATTCACTCATTTGTTCATGCATTGTTTACTGGTTAAGCAGTTAGTGAGCACCAGCTGTTTCCCAGGACAAAGCACTGTGCTTAATAATAAGGGAAATACAGAGATGAGTGAGACACAACCTCCATCTGTAAAAAGTTTATAATCTCATTAGTGACATAAGATAACAAAGCAAATAATGATAAGTAACTGGCGGGAAATGAAAAGTGTCATATGCTGACAAAAAGTCAGGTGCTTACAACCTACTGGGTTTCTATTTTTGAGGAAAGAACATTGATGCAACTCTGGTATGCTGGATTCAGGTCCTAGCATGGCCACTATCTAGTTGTTGGCTGTTTGCTTACTCACAACTTTTCCCGGCCTCAGTATCCTCATCTACAAAAGGATAGATTGCATTAAATGTTTGTTAACATTTTTCCTACTAGTTCTATCTTAAGTTTCAATATCTTAAGTCACAGAAGGACATGAATTGGTATATATTACAAAGAATAAAGGAAGCTATGATTGAAATATAGATGTCTTAAAGACACAGCAATGGGTCTTAATTGATGCAGATTAGTTAGGTAAATTTCCCAAGTAAAAGGGAATGGAATGAGCCAGCTCTATAATACAAGAAAGTCTCTTCTTCCTGATGAGACTGTTAAAGAAGTATAAGTAGCTCTGTGATGTGTCCTGCTTCACCAAGTTTGATAATAGAGGATCTGTTGAGGGATAACTATAAGAGAGCTTGTAGAACACATGGCCAGCCCCAAGTCCTAGGAGATACTTAACCACACTAAGATGTCTAGTGTACAATGCCTTAACTGCATGTGGACACCAGAAAAGAAAACAATCCCTTGCTCCTTCCTCCTTAGCATGGTCCTAGAAACACCCACGACCTGAGCCCAGTCTTTCTGCACTTTGTGGTATCCAGTATCTGTGCATAAGGATAGGTTAAGGTAAAAATTGAAGTCAACCCCTGCAAGCCTGGCTGTGGGATATGCCCAAGGGGAGCAGCACACCATCATGTTAAATGACTCAAGGGCATTTCTGGAACAATCTGGGAAGATTGCTTTGTGAAAGATTAATTACCTGAGGGATCATGTTAAAGAACTGTTGGCTAAGAGGATCATTACTGAATCATAGCCCATATGCCTCTCCAATTTTGGTAGTGAGAAAGGAGTCTGGAAAAAATTGAGTGTGTGAATTATCATACCGTTAATAGCTAAGCTAAGAGTGATCAATAGACTACTTGGAAAAAACACCTAGAATTCACCTTGTTAGATTTGCAGAATGGGTATCACCTGATAGCAGTTCCAGCTGATGAGGATAAAGAGAGGAGAGCTTTTATCAGCAGAGAAAGGTTTCATCCATCTCAGTGATGCCTCAAGGTCTCTCAGGAGGCCATGCTGTCAACCCTTCATGAAAAAGGTTGTTAGTGACAAAACTAGCTTCAAGCATGTTCTTCCCTTCATCAGAAACATCTATGTTTCTTGAGGGTGAGAGGTGAATTACTTCTCACCTTGTATTAGCAAAGCCTCCAACTCAGGGAGCCGTTGCTGTCCATGTCTCACCTATATATCTGCTCAGTGTTCACCTCTAAGCTGAAGGCTGCCTACTATGAATAAGTACAGCTCCTTACTGGAGGGCCGCTTCCCCCCACCACTCCTGACTGAGTAGCACAGTAGGCCTGCTATCCAGGCAGGACAAAAATGATAAAGAATTAATTTCCTTAGAAATTTTCCAGTAAAGAATACTCATCCCTTTCTTGAGATAATTCTAAGGTATGCTCTACACATAGTTCCCCAATGAAATTAAGCTCCAGTTGCCAAAAGTTGTAATTTGGTTGATAATTTACTCTCTGGTGGCCTCCTCTTTCCTGCCTCACTTCCCTACTCCCTTCCTGGTGTTTCCTGGGACTACCTTCCTATTGAATCTCGAATCTTTGTCTCAGTGTTTGCTGCTGGGGGAATCTAAACAAAGACACTTAGATAACAAACCAATCTCAAAATCTTTTTGATCTCAGTTGTACCTAAAGATTTGAAAAAATATATATATATATGTATATATTTCTAATTTAACACAAAGACTTCCATCTTTTTCGACCCCTTAGCTGAAAATAGGAAGGAAGGTCAGGAGAAATCTATAATGTCAGGACACAACTCACATCTTACCTATCTGGTCATCTAAGCATCCTAACTGAGGGAAACGGGGAATAGGAGCTCAAGTCTACAGCCTCTAGTTCCTTTAAAAACTTGCTACTCAGGATGCCTGGGTGGCTCAGTTGGTTAAGCGGCTGCCTTCGGCTCAGGTCATGATCCCAGCGTCCTGGAATCGAGTCCCACATCGGGCTCCTTGCTCGGCAGGGAGCCTGCTTCTCCTTCTGCCTCTGCCTGCCACTCTGCCTGCCTGTGCTTGCTCCCTCTCTCTCTCTCTGACAAATAAATAAATAAAATATTAAAAAAAAAAAAAAACTTGCTACTCAACATTTAGTCCTCAGTATTACTCTGGACCTTGCTACAAAAACAAAATGTCAGATCCCACCCAGACCTATTGAGTAGGAACCTACATTTTTTTTAACAAGATCTCCGGATGATTTACATTAACATAGTTTGTCCCTGCCTTCAGACTCAGGATTGCAATCTTTTAAGAAAGAGGGAAGAGTATTTCCATCAGCAGATCTTAGCAGCTGTAGGTCTCTGCTTAGTTGTATAGTGTATTACCACTACATCAAGTAATCCAAAAAGGAGTCCTAGAATTTTCCTTTATAAGGAATTACCTAGGTATAGATGAGATTTTACCAGTTGCCAACGGGTGTAACAAGCTGTCAGGTGTAACAATGCCCTCTGGCCAAAGACTCAAGAACATAAATAATTGAGCAAGTTGGGTTTATTATTGGTTGTCTGAAGAGAGAACATACATCATGAAGAATCCTGGGGTGTCTCAGTAAGAGGGTGCCGGAAAGGAATTATTAAAGGATTTGGATCTTGGTTGAGTGATTTTGGACAGGGTCCAAGGAAGTAGGGCATTTCTGTGAATTGCATGCTGTCAGAAAGAAGGGATAATTCTGTAATTGGGTATCTCAATAAATCTTATCTATAGAGAGGACAGACTAAAGTGAGGCTAAAGCTATAATTGGAAAAACCATAGAGTGAGAATGAAACAGAAGATATGAATCTGCTTTTTTACTTTGTAGGTCTCAGATTCCCTGTGCCACATTTTATCACCCTCAATTTATATTAAAGATACATACTATCTGTGCAATGTGGCCCTTAAACTAACCAGCTACTTCCTTTAATGTTCAAACCAAGAAATAGCAATATGAGTCTACTAAAAAAAAAAGTTGTATTTGGCTTATTGAAAAGTTGTATCATTCAATCATTTACTTAAACAAATGATTCTAACTGTTCAGCTACTGTACACCACACTGTATTTTCCTGTTGCCTAGAGATACATGGTAAAGAAGACAGATCATGTCCCTACTCTAATAGAGCATATAAATAATAGAGAGGGACAGACAGTTAACAAATAAGATAAAAATTCAAGTAGTGAAAGTGCTATGAATAAATTGAATCATAGTGAGATAGAGAAAAATGAGAAAAAAGAGAAGGGACTGCCTTGTTTAACTCAGGGAAGAGTCCTCTGAGGACATGACATTATAGCAGAGACCTGAATGACATGTGAAAGATCCAGAGGTGTACAGGTCTAAAGGAAGAGTCTTCAGGACAGAGAGAACAGATGTGGAAAGCTCCTGAGTTTGGCACAAAACTGGTGTTTTCTAGAAATAAGTAAAATGCAGTGTGGCAAGAATGTGCTGAATCAGGATGAGAATGGTAAAGAAAAAAAAGAGAGAGAGAGAGAGAGAGAAAGAATGGTTAAAAAAAAAGAGGTCAAAGGGTAAAGAGATGTCTACAATTTTGTTTGCAATTTCTGAACCTGTGAAGTTCAAGATACCTAATAGAGAGTTGGCAGCTAAATATTTGAGTTTGGGATTTGAGTAAAGAGTTCAGGCCAGAGATATAAATTTGGGAACCATCAGTTAAATTGTATGCTCTGTTGTTCAAACCTGACTTCTGCTTAGGCTAGGTCTTCAGTGTATATGTTCTAGAAACCAGGGATAGCAACTGTTAGGTAAAGAAGATAAAATAATCAGAAACTATGGCTGTAGATCAAAGCAGATATCCTTGGAATGGGGCAAAAAAACATTGTAAGGTCTTTGAAATGTTTTTTTAGGTAGCATTAGGAGAAGAATGTCTTCCAGTTGGCAAAATCCTGAAGAATTACAAATTCAACTCACCCTCGAGTTGTGTCTGCTTACCAGTCTCTGGTTAAGGTGAAGAGTGGCTGAAACTGGGGGATGGAAAGCACAGTTCTCAGAGGGCACAGGAATGGGAGGAGAAAAGTGAAAGGGGAAGGACTCTTGGGTGTTATTAGGCAGGTTATTAAGATATAACCCTACAGGGACGCCTGGGTGGCTCAGTTGGTTAAGCAGCTGCCTTTGGCTCAGGTCATGATCCCAGCATCCTGGGATGGAGTCCCACATCGGACTCCTTGCTCAGCAGGGAGCCTGCTTCTCCCTCTGCCTCTGCCTGTCTCTCTGTCTGCCTGTGCTCGCTCCTGCGCTCTCTCTCTGACAAATAAATAAATAAAATCTTAAAAAAAAAAAGATATAACCCTACGCACTGACATAGGGATTAACTGAATATAGTACAAACTTTAAAGGAGGAAATGCTATTTACTACTGGAACAAATAGCCTTAAAGTGTATTAGGGATCATAAATGTCTTCAGATTTGGGGACTTTGTTTATGTTAGCCTATAAATATGTTCTACATTTTCTCTTTCTAGTGTGTCTGTTAGTAAGGTCTTGCCCTTCCTGGACTCATACTTGAATTTTAATTCTCATTCTCTTACTTTCTGTTTCTTGGTATTTTCCACCTATTTTCTTGTTATACTTTTCTGTATGTAACTTTTTAAAGTTTCATGTATGAACAGGAATCTTAAATGGTTATATTTAAGAATATAATGATGCGCTATTGTGCACCTATTTTTTAAAAGATTTTATTCATTGGTTGGTTGATTGATCTGAGGGATGGGAGGAGCAGAGGGAGAGGGACAGGTGGACTCTACTCTGAGTGTAGAGCTCAACATGGGGCTCGATATCATGACCCTGAAATCATAACCTGAGCTGAAATCAACAGTCAAACACTTAACCAACTGAGCCACTCAGGCACTCCTTGTTCTGTACATTTTTACCATGTGAATCATTACTTTTCTTTTCTTTTTTTTCAAATAAATGTTTTACAAGTCATAGAGGCTGAAAAGTGCATAGTGAGGAATGGATACAAAACTCCTACTATTTGGTCAAAAAGTTCTACTTTCAGGAAATAACTTAAGGAAATAATCAGAAATACAGATGGAGTTTTATAGAAAGATGCACAGTAAGACATTATTCATTCAACATTCATTAAACAAATTTCTTTTTTGCCTACTAAGCTTCAAGTGTTATTTTTAGCTGGCTTACAGAATAGAAAAAGTATCTGCCCTCGTGGATATTGCATTCTTGCCTTATTTAAAGTATGTAAAACTGTGAAATCAGTCTTAATTTTCTGTAACATAGAAATAGTTAGATAAATTACACCCATGTGATGAAACGCTGTGTAGCTACTAAAAATAAAGTTTGCCCATATGTATTAACTTAGAAAGTTCACCAAGATATATTATGAAGAGTCTAAGTTGTTCTCAAAAGCTAAGCATATAGTTTCCCAAATACATTTATATCTGGCATACAAATGAATATTTTAAAATATTAATATGTATTCTGTCATCTTTGGGTGGTTAGAATATAGTGATATTTATTTTCTTAGTTATACATTATCTTCTCAAAATTCTTACCACTACCAGGTATTATATCTATAATTAATAAATGTTAACAGTATTATATACTAATAAATAATATTACTAATATTTTTCTAACATTTTAAAGTATTAATAATAAATTATTCTTTCTACTTATAAATGAAAAGTCTAATATAACCTGGAAAGGCACTAATATTCACAATGACTTCACAAGAATGTCACTGAAGCATTGAAACCATTTTTTCCTGGGTCTTCTGTTTTTGTGTACTTACCAGGAATCTTTCTTCAAAATGAATAATTTGTGTGTATTTTGATATTTGTCCATCTTCTCTCAGTTATAACTCATCCTATCTCAAGAAGAAAATCTGGAAGTATTTTCATTTTTCACATGGGACTCCCTATAGGTTAAAAACAGAAGAGGAAAGTAAAAATCTCTGCCATCTCAAAAAAAAATTTCTGCTATCTCACATAAAAATTTTTTATGGTTAGGATTCTTGAAATTGTGAGAAAATACAATGACTTACTTATATATGATAGGGGCAATGAGAAGCCTGAAATAATAATCTTAATTTTAATAATAACTATCATGAACTGAGTTTGAAACATATTCTAGGATTTTTGCTTTATACAGTACATGCACTGTTATTTCGTTTTTTCCCAAAATTTTTATTTAACTTCTAGGAAGTTAACACTTAGTATCATATTGGTTTCAGAAATAGAATGTAGTGATGCATCACTTACATATAACTCCCAGTGCTCATCATAACAAGTGTACTCCTTAATACCCATCACCCACTTAATATCCATCCCCCTACCCATTTCCCTCCACATCCTTGCCAACATCTGTTGTTTCATGTGTTGTTAATTTTAGCCATCTTGAGAGGTGTGAGGTAGTATCTTATCATGGTTTTGATTTGTATTTCCCTGATGATGAGTGACATTGAGCATCTTTTCATGTGTCCGTTGGTTATCCGGATGTCTTCTTTGGAAAAATGTCTATTCATGTCTTCTGCCCATTTCTTAACTGGATTATTTGGGGAGGGTGAGTTTGATAAGCTCTTTATAGATTTTGGATACTAACCCGTTATCAGATATGTCATTTGCAAATATCTTCTCCCATTCCATCAGTTGCCTTTTAGTTTTGTTGATTGTTTCCTTTGCTGTGCAGAAACTTTTTATCTTGATGAAATCCCTAAAGTTCATTTTTGCTTTTGTTTCCCTTGCCTCTGGTGACGTGTCTAATAAGAAATTGCTATGGCCAAGGTCAGAGAGTTTGCCACCTGGGTTCTCCTCAAGGATTTTTATGGTTTCAAGTCCACATTTAGGTCTTTCATCCATTTTGGATTTATTTTTGCGGATGGTATAAGAAAGTGGTCCAGTTTCATGCTTCTGCGTGTGGCTGTCCAGTTTTCCCAACACCCTTAGTTGAAGAGACATCTTTTTCCCATTGGAAATTTTTTCCTTCTTTGTCAAAGATCAGTTGACCATAGAGTTGTAAGTCCATTTCTGGGTTTTCTATTCTGTTCCACTGATCTATGTGTCTGTTTTTGTGCCAGTACTGTACTATCTTGATGAGTACAGCTTTGTAATAGAGCTTGAAGTCCTAAATTGTGATGCCTCCAGCTTTGCTTTTCTTTTTCAGAATTGCTTTGGCTATTAGGATCCTTGTGGCATTATTATTTTTTAAGCCTACAAGAAATTTGTTATGCAGGAACAATGAGGTTTCATTCTACAGATGAAAAAAGGTACAGTGGTTTTTAATATCTAGCTAGTTAGTGGTAGAACCCAGATTCAAATCAAGGTTTGTCTTGCTCCAGAGCTAATGGTTGTAACCCCTCTGCTTTTGTGAAAATATGAAGTAATTCAAAGCCCAAGTTTTTTGAGGTTGCTAATCATAAACTACTTTAAAAAAGAAGATAACACTCTTCCAGAGGACAAAGAGCATAAGCCTCCCCTCCTGCCTTTTTACCTAAGGAAGTTTCTGATAAGACTATTGGCTTTGCTAAGACCTTCTATGGCCAGTGTTGGATCCACAGTTCCAATATCCCAGTTTATAGAACACTGTTACTACACACTAACCAGGGTTGCCAGGTTCTGAATTTCACAGTCTCTCCCCAGTTGAGTAGTTTCAATACTACAGGACTCATCATCACTGGCTCCAAGAATATGTAATTAGTAACCAACTCAATAAAGAGTTTGGGGAGGCAAGACTGATTAAGTCGAAGAATCAGGGAGCACATAATTCCCTTGAGCAGGGAGTCAAGAATCAAAAACAACCTGGAGAGGGGGAACACGCACACACACACACACACACTATATACATACACACACACACAATAACAAGATTACAGAAATTAAATGCAAACCAGAGTAAGCCAACCATTTCAATCTGTAAGATTCAAATAATCATTAAAAATACTGCCCAGTGTAGGTGAGGGCCTAGACACAGTGCATCAGGAGCATTTTCCTACAGACAGGTAGAATCTAAGGTCCCTTTTCTGGCAAATGATGGAGAAGTATGAGCCATTCTCTACCTTGAAAATTAATTTGAAACATTGGGAGTCCCTGGATGAAATCTGAAGTTGGCCCCTGTACACAGAGAGCAGGAAGAGCTCAAAGAAAGAGATCACCACTACAGATTGTTAGGTGGCAGATTTCATAAGCAAAACAAGGGAACTTAGATATAGGCTTGTCTTGAGTGGCCTTTAGTCAAATCAATCTCCGTGTCTGCCAGCCAGAATCTTAGTTTACAGAGACCTTAACTGGGTTCAGTCACCAATACCATCCAGGTGGTTTCAGCAACACATTGCTATCTCAAAGTAGCACCCTTGAAAACCGCTCAGGCTGTGGGAACAGCAGTCCAAGGACAGGAGCAGTGAGGAGCCTCCAACTGCCTGACAAGGTTCAGCCCTAGGGTCAACTGGTGGTCACATCACTCATGTCCTCTCCATAACCTCCTCTAGCAGTTACTTAACCACTATAAAGCTCCATTTTCTCGTCTGTTAATTGGAGGAAAGAATATCTTAACATTGTATCATGTGCAATTGTAAGAGATAATGCATTAAGGGCACCTGTTGCTCAATTGGTTAAGTGGCTGACTCTAGATTTAGACTCAGGTCATGAACTGGGGTTGAGAGATGGAGACACACGTGAGGCTCTGCTCTCCTCCTGGAGCCTGCTTGGGATTCTCTTTTTCCCTCACCAGCAAGTCTGCCCATCCCCCAGTTGTATGCATGTGTCTTCTCTCTCTCTCTCAGGAAAAAAAAAAAAATGCATTAAGCATGCTTAAATAGAGCCTGGTATTGCATAAGTACTTACTATTTGAAGAAACTTTTTCAGACCCTCAGAAACATTATCTCTGAATGTTTAGTCTTTTGGACTACCACAGTGAAAAATCTAAATACAAATAAAAAGGTATAGTATCTCTTAAATGATGATACAAACCAGTCATATCTCTCTCCAGGATAGATTACTATGACTACGACAGTTAAAATACAGGTGCTACACAATCTTAAAAAATGTAAAAAGCAAACAACAACAACAAAAAAACAGTAACTCTCAAACTTTTACTAACATAAGAATCTCCTAAAAAGTTTGTTCAGCTGATAAAATCTTAGGTAACATGCAAAAGTTTGCATTTTGAGAGACACTAGCATAAAGTTAAGTCTCATTCTCCTTTAGCAAACTGTAGTGAAATGATAAATGTGATTGTTCTACTTGGACTGATGCTATCTCTATTGTAAATATTTTGGAGCTAATAAAATGACACTTCTTTTCTTTGTCACTCTATAATTCAGAGATTTTATTAATTTTGATAAATATTAACAGATGATATTAATTATTGAAGTTTTACTATTGACCCAAATTCTGTGTTAACTATTTATTACCTTAAGTATTTAATAATTATAGTTTCAAAGGGTGTGAATTTGTGCTTTATATAACTGATATATTAGTAGCTTAAAAGGTAACATTCATTCCCAACTCTCCTAAAATGTTGTTCCACAGTGAAAATAGATTTATTGGTTTTTTTGTTGTTACATAAATACATGATCATTGTAAAATAGTTGAGTAGTATATAAAAGGCTAAATAAAAAATTATTAAGCATCACCTAAAATGCCCAGCCTAAGGTAAAGCTGTTAGTCATTTAGCAACTGTGTATTTTTGCATTTCTTTATGAATATAAACCCATACGTACATGTATGTGTAGTGTTGTATATGTTTGTATACATACATACAACATTTTACATAAAAGATAGACTATCATATATGTTGTTTTATCTCCAACTTTTCATAAAGCTGCCTTTATGGGGCTTTTTTTTGCTTGTCTCTCTTCTTCCCTTCTACTTCTACTTTTATCTCTGCATCCCTGATACTACATCTCTTCTCCACCATGTAACTGTTATGCCCAGATTGCAGGACCACCACCAAGAAGACCACCGAGAGCCAGACGTTCCGAAATGCAAAAGCAAGGCTTTATTCAGGCGAGCTGCAGCTCGGGCTTCATCCTACACACCAACACAGTGGAGTCTAGGAGGAAGCCCCCAGCTGGAATTTTACAGGGATTATAAAGGCAATTTCACACGCGAAGAGTACATAGTCACATGGTTACAAGTATAGGCAACCTTTAAAATGATTGGCGTTTGAGGTTACTTAAGCTGTGTTGTCTGACGAGGGTTGGTCAGTTCGGAAAACTGCTGGCAGGGAGTTTTCCTTACTGGTTGTTTTTCTATCCTTTGTTAGCATATAGAGCAATAACTCCTATTGGCTCATATCTGATCCCTCACTTGCATATGGAGGAACCACTTCTATTGGCTCATGTCCAATCCCTTATTTGCATATGGAGGAACCACTTCTATTGGGTCATGTCCAATCCCTTATTTGCATATGGAGGAACCACTTTGGGATGTTCTCAGCTTAATATAAACAACAAAATGGCTGCCGCCTCTAAATGGCGTCACTTTAGCCCTTCAGTAAACATAACGTAATATTTGGCCTTCTCATAAAAGCATGTACATTAGCTTACCTTTGTTTATTTTACAAAAAGTTCATCATCTTATGTACAACTCTTTTGCATCTTTCTCTTTGCAACATGTATAGAGCTCATTCATTTTCTTGAATCCCAACCCAGTCACTTAGTAGCTGTGACTTTAGGCAAATCATTCCATTGCTGAGTTCTTGCCTGTAAAATGGGATATTTATAGTATCTAATTCATTGGATTGTTATTAGGTATGATAAATATGTACAGAGTACTTAGAACACTAAATTAGTAAATTTTATAAAAGCCTTAGCTACTATTATTTGCAATAGTTGCAAATTTTTACTTCATGGCATAGGTGTACCAAAATGTATTCAATCAGAAAACTTCTAATGAAATAATGGATCTAGTCAATGATCATCAGGGGATGCTGATACTTTTGATGAAGAGTAGGTTGGGCATCAGACAATAACTGAATGCATTAATCAATGTTAATGTTGAAAAGTGGGATAACTAGATATCATATGCCGGCAAATGTGATGCAAAGGAAGTATTTAGCACCATCTGTGACATATTTCTATCCAAACAATTTAATAAAACCTGTAGACCCCCAGTATCTAATTCGATTGAGTGGTTTTCAAAAGGGAAGAATCAAACAGTATGTTAAATAAAACAAGGAAACAAAGAGATAAATCAAGAATGTAGAAAATGCTATGACATAACCAAGTTTCTTCAACAAATATATTGCATGAAGAAACAAGAGGGAGGGAACCCTTGGAGAGTAATATATTGCATGAAGAAACAAGAGGGAGGGAACCCTTGGAGAGTAAAAGAACCTTGAGAAATAAACCAACTAAATGCAATGTGTAGATCTCGTTTGGATTCTGATTCAAATAAATCAATTGTAAATAAGCCTTTTTGAATCAAAGAGGAGATTTGAACACCAAGTGGATATTAGATGTTAAATAATTACCATAAATTTTCCTAGATATAGTGATGTTGTAATAGTTACTTTTTAAAAAGAATTCTTGTTTGGAATAATTATGGGTGAAATTATATAATATATATAATATTATATAATATGTTTTGTTATTCCAGGAGGAAAAAAGTGAAGGGATGGATAAAATAAAATTGGAAAAAAAGTTGATAATTTTTAATATGATTTAATGAATTTGTAGGAATTCATTATATTATTCTACTGTCTGCTTTTTTTTTTAAGATTTTATTTATTTATTTGACAGACAGAGATCACAAGTAGGCAGAGAGGCAGGCTCCCTGCTGAGCAGAGAGCCCAATGTGGGGCTCGATTCCAGGATCCTGGGATCATGACCTGAGCCGAAGGCAGAGGCTTTAACCCACTGAGCCACCCAGGTGCCCCCTACTGTCTGCTTTTATGTAAGTTCAAATTTTCCATAATAAGAGGTTTTCTCTTTAAAAATATATTCAAACATACTTATATCAAGGGATATTTACTTGCTTCTGGTTCTTAACATTAAGTAGTATGCATAATATACTTGCATATATATATGTATATATACAGTGTTACATACTAATACTTTCTTTTAGTTCTACAGAATAGATTTCAAAGAGTATGATTGCTAGATGAAATATGTATATACATTTCTTAAATTTAAAATCTATTGCCATATCTCTTCTTAAAAAGATTATACCTTTTTACATTTCCATCAGCAAGGTACATAGCTTTATCCTGTCATGCTTACTAACATTTGAGGTTAACACTACTTTTAAAGTTTACCATCTGACGGGTATAAAGTAACATAGCTCATTGTTTTTTAATTTGCATTTTCCTTACAACTAGGGATGTTCAGCACATTTTTAATGATTAACTGTTATTTAAATGTACTCCTTTGTGAATTGCATTTTAATATTCTTATAATTTTTCTATTGGGATATTTGTTTTCTTGTTACCAATTTATGAGTTCTTTGTGCAATAGACATTAACTTTTTATTTATCATGTGTGTTTCAAATATGTTTTATTATCTATAATTTGCCTATAAACTTTGTTGATGATGTTTTTCTGGGCAATATATCTTAGTGTATATGTAGCTAAATATATCTTTCCCTTAATATATTTTGAGTTTTCCATCTTGCCTAAAAAATTCTCTCCAAAGCCTAAGTTATACATATAGTCCTCAAACTTTTCTTCCAAATTTGTATTATTTCATCTTTTTTTTCAAAGATTTTACTTATTTATTTAAGAAAGAGAGCATGCACATACAAGCAGGGGAGGGACTGAGGGAGAAGAAGAAGCAGACTCCCCACTGAGCAGGGAGTCCGATAAGGGGCTCAATCCTGAGACCCTGGAATCATGACCTGAGCCGAAAACAGGTGTTTAACTGACTGAGCCACCCGGGTGTCCTGTATTATTTAATCTTTAAAATTAAAAAAAAATTAAGTATCCCATCAGGAATGTATTAATCAAGCTTCTAAAGGATTTACTTGTTTTATGGAACCTTTTAAGAATCAGGTTTTGGGGGACGCCTGGGTGGCTCAGTTGGTTAAGCAGCTGCCTTCGGCTCAGGTCATGATCCCAGCATCCTGGGATCGAGTCCCACATCGGGCTCCTTGCTCGGCAGGGAGCCTGCTTCTCCCTCTGCCTCTGCCTACCACTCTGTCTGCCTGTGCTCGCTCCCCCGCCTCTGACAAATAAAAAAAAATCTTTAAAAAAAAAAA